>PNEQ01131712.1:0-38659 GCA_003012365.1 Medauroidea extradentata
CAAGGAGGATGTATATAGTTATCTGGAGAGGACACGGTATAGGGAAAGCTACAGTACGGGGTGAAGCAAGGAGGATGTATATAGTTATCTGGAGAGGACACGGTATAGGGAAAGCTACAGTACGGGGTGAAGCAAGGAGGATGTATATAGTTATCTGGAGAGGACACGGTATAGGGAAAGCTACAGTACGGGGTGAAGCCGGGTATGGGCGTTTATTCCCTGCTTCTTACACTGGAAGAAAACGAAAGCGGCCACATCTTGCCATTTGCGGCCGAAAAAATTTTCAAACTAAACTCGCCATCGCTGCAAAACCACTCAACCAAATGGTTTCAAAATTTTACTGACGAACCTTCAAACATTTCTGCCGCTGACGCAGGTGTTATTTTTCGATATTTGTTAAAAGTTAATGTTTAAAAAATTATCAAGTAAACTGTTGCTAATAATTTTTGCGAATGCGCAGTGCCAAAAGTAGCATCGTGGAAACTTTTTCGTTTGTAAAGTTAGATGGGAAATCGCTGCGTATGAAATGAAGAATAAGGGTCAAATTTCATTTATATGGCACCTATGAACGATTTCACCAAGTCGTTTACTTTTTACGGCGAGTTGAAGTTGAGGAACTTTTCTGTCGCTACGGAGAGCAGAAGCTTTAGCCTTCCTAGTTACATGTCATCAGTTTTATGTAACATACACATTACATTTTACGTTTTATTGCATACTTTTGTGATTATTGATGTTGATAATTACTATTTCGAATCAAACGATAATCTGTCGTTTTTAAATGCTGTATAATCGATTAAGATATACGGAAAAAATTTTTTTATAAACTGCGCGGCTGTTTTGAACTGTCTAAAATATCATGTTGTAAGTTGGTTCCTTAATTTGTTACATATGTTCAAAATTATACATATAAGGATGTTTCTAAAACATAGGGCAAACTTCTGGAGGTGAAGTCTAATGAAAATTGATTTAGATTTCATAATGAGACTAATAGTCGCATGCAATTATTAAGGTAGATAACTATGCACCCTTGGAAATGAAATTATCTTCGTTTTACTATTGTAAAATATCGGCAACCCCTTAAAAATAAATTATATTATCTAGTTTTTCCAATGAAGGGTAGCCATTTTCGGAATAGTTGCTTCAAAAGTTGAATATATTGTTAGAATAAGGCAGTATGCAAAACGACATTGTCAATTAATTTTTTCACGATATTTTACACCATTAAAATTTAAACAATTCAATTTCAAGGGTGAACATTTCCCTTAACATTTTCATAAAATATAAGTATCATTAAACAATCAGCCCTTATTTTTTGTCCGGGATCACGCCCTGAAGTTTGTCCCGAAGTTTGATAAACATCCTGTACGTGTCTCAATTTAGCCTATTGCATTATTGTAGTTTGGGTATAAGCAGCTTTGTTTAAATTTATCTTACGACGGTTATTTCAAGTCATGGTTTAAACGTAGTTTCTCTCGTGTTAAAATTTTTTTTAATGAGTAATCTCGCACTAATAATGTGATATTAATTTTAAAAATTTACAGCTATTTTTATTTAAACAACCATTTTTCTGCAGACATAGCTTTTGGTGCACAAGGCGAGTTTGTGGTCGTTTTGTCCATAACTGAGCAATATGAAGCAGCGCAACATAAGGAATACCTTATCAGATAACCTCCAAAGATTGTTGCTTCATTTGTATGGCAAGCGAGACCACCGTATTAAATTATTCTTTATACAGTTGTCGTTATTTTAATACTTAACGTTGTAGCACGATGCATTTTGAGTTGTTATCAGTAGTATACCGTTATGCAGTTAGAAAATAAAATTTCGAGAACTAAACAATACATACTGATCAGATCAGTACCTTTGTTTTAAAGAGTAGGTTGTAAAATGGGTCAACATTTGCGATACAGTAAACAAAGTGGATTGCGCCCGTCTAACTGCAACAATTTAAATTTTTTCAGCCGACTAGTGCGACGGTATATGCGATCTTTGACTTAATAGCACAGCATTCGTGATTATTAAGTACACTTTTACATGTTATTTATTACAAGGGTTTTGTTTTTCCATACCCATTATAACTTGTTATAGATATTAGGTAAGAGGTTCTTGTGACTTCGCATGTCATATTAGAATTTGTCTTTCACAGCAAAATTAATAAATACTTAGTACTTAAGAAACTGCAAATACGTAATATTTTGCATTAATTGTAGAACGTTTTAAATTTTTAAACCGTTATTTAATTTACTTTATCGGTCTTACATTAGAAGATTCGAAATTATTATGGTTTATACATTTATCCTTGTGGTTATGATAGTAATATTCAAGTTGATCGCAACACTGTTATAAAAATAAATATACACTTACACATATGGCCAATAGGGCATACGTTCAATAGACAAATTAAAATGGAATACGAATAAACATAGTGACTTTTCGCTAAGAATAATTTTTATACTCTTTTACCACAGCCATATATATATCAGGAATTTGTTACGTGCTAAACACACTGCTACGCATAATTGACTGACATGACTAATTATATCCAAAGTTTGGCTGGAATCATTTTGGTGATGTTGACTTCAAATTAAAAATTTCAGGGACGTTTGACAAATAATAAAATTAATTTCTCCTGCCCTAACAAAACAACTACGGAGATGACGAAAAATCAAATTTGTATTCCAAAAATAATGATTGAAAATTAGTAACTTATTAGTAGGTGAACAAAAAGTGGCGTAAAGACATAAAAATTAACATATGATTTTAACAAATGCAATTTAAAATATATCAAATTATTCTCCTTGCTGAACTAAGAAATTAGTTACTAAAATTCACGTGAAAACAATCAGAGCTCAATAGTGGACAAAACAAAGTTACAAGAATGGAAATAATGAAATAAATAGGGCATGTAAAGAATAACACAATGGCGCGAAAGATACAAAAATGTCAACAAAAATTAATGTCCACGTGAAGACATGCATTACTTACATAATAATTGTTGTTTCGTAAGTGTTTTAAATATTTTCGTAGCATCATCATAGCGCACATTAGTTACTTTCTTTCTTTGCCGGACTAATAACGTTCTGCAAATGTGGAGTTACATATATCCAGCTATCATTTGACGATATTTTTTTTTAATGTATGGTAATTTATGTGGTCGTGCTTTAATGCTCCGCCAATCAAAGTTTGTGGTTAAGAGTAATATATTTGTTTGTTTAGCTAACTTGTCAATATTTTTTTAGTAATAATGTAATAAAAAAGTGGGAATAATTTTGTCTTGAGACAATATTTTATTTTGACAATCATTCTAATAATGTGTGCGAAAAATCACGAGTAATAGTCTTCCTATCGGTTTAAAATCCCAAAGATATTGCACCTGTAACGACAACTGTAAAGTCAAGAAACTCGCGCGGCTCGCAGACCACTTCGTTTCAGCAAGAATACGCTCTTGTCCTCTCCGTTTTCATCCCTTCTTCCGCCCCGACCGGCTTCACCCTGACCGCGCCATGTCCTCTCCAGATGTATCTATACATCCTCCTTGAAGAACGACCCTCCCTCCTCCGGAACAGGGGATGAAGCAATTCGGAGAAACACACAGTCGGATAAGTGGTGGTCCCCCCATTGGGCCTTATGGCAAACGAGCGATTGAATGTGCAAAAACAGCTGATTCTCCCAGCATGCAATCTGTTCTGACGTCACGGGCCAAGCCGTCCATTAAAACAGTGTTGCCATTATATCATTCTCTAGTAAATGCCAATGCTACACGCCATGAATAAAAACCGAATACACCCAAGAATTTCATATCTCCAGCGAGTGTTTCCTTTTACACTTTGAATAAATCAATCAACGGCAATCATTACATGTATAAGACAAATAAAACATACATTTCAATATTACATAAACTTAGTCGGTCAATGCAAGACATTAAGTAAACAAATCCCAGTTTGCTAACATAACTTAAACCAAGCTCATATCGACCTACCTTTCCAAGCATACATTAAATTACAGTAACACATCAACACACATTTAATTTGAAGTAACGAGTGTGTCTATCCATCCCAACTCTGCTATACCTTCGTTAACTTAACAAGTCTTTTAAAACCAACAGTCAGTAACTCACGTGCTTCCTATAAAAAATACTCTAGAAGCAGCATATACTATTAAACAAATAAATCATTATTTATTTCATTTATCTTAAACACCCAGGCCTTCCTACAACATACAAACAGTTAACAAAATATATATTCCAACCAGCGAGCAATATCACGTACCTTATAAAAAACAGTACTGTTCTAACACATTTAAGAGAGACCATAAGTTCGGCGTCATTCCATCGTGACCTACTTACAGACAAACTAAATTTAATTACTCGTCATGACATATCACAAACCATCCCAATCGCTATTAATGAATGGAGTCACATAAATTCCCTAAATATGGATTATTTTGTACCTGAATTCTTATAGTCTGTTTTCACCAAATGTATTAATCAGCTTAATCACTTTTTATATATTAATATAATCCATCATAACTACCCGGACCTCCCCATACAGTAAGTTTCTTTGGGGAGCCATTGCAGCTCCACGTTTTTCCAGTTACGTATGCTAAATCAGTCAGAGATGTAAGACAGTCCCCATCAGTCATGATCATACTATAAAATACATGTCACATATTCAGAAGTCCTGATCAGTCTATATACTTGCAATCTGTAAAAAATGTACGATTCACACTTGTGGACATTGCCAATATCATACACATACCCATTCCTTCCAAGAACTAATCAACTGTAAAAAAAAATCAACTTATAAGTTTAAACTTTATAGACATTGACACATTATATTCCGTCATATTAGACATCCGAAACAAAGTTTTTAATTTGATTAAATCAGCCGCCCATAACATTATTCCATGTAAGCTTGTATATGCGTAGTACTAATTAACCCCATGCACTGAATATGACCGAACGATAATAAAATTTCCTTGTCCATCTCATGGAAAGTATAACATTGGGTATACATTCCCATCACCACAATTGCCATACTATAGTGACAATTCAATGCAAAAAGTAAACAAATGAACCAGATTATTCTTGTAGGCAATGCTGAAAACACAGGGTCCCAGGCTTGAGGAAACAGTTTTCTCAGTGCTTATATTTTCCCTACGAGAGAGAAACCTTTCCTGTAAATGTCTGTTACTTTTTCGTATTAATTGCGGAGGTAATCACTATATAACAATATTACAGTGATAACCCTTGTATCCAATATGCCATAATAGCTACCTCGACGAAATCCATACCTCACGTCTCAAGTATCATGTTGGAAGCTTGCCATCAATTTAGCTATTGGCTGAAACAGCACGGGTTATAGGAGATAATCATAATCTGTTTAGAATAGTTACTGTAAACTTGCAAAGGCATCGCTGGAGCGACCAGCATTACGTCCTCTTAACAATCAGCAGTGTAATATAACATTTATATTTATTGTATGAGTAACCTCGCAACATACCATACTTCTACATTTACCTGTGTGAGGTACTTTCTAGGCTGATATAACACACATTTGAAACATACTATCCATGTCGAACAATCGGGTATGCCTTCACCCTGCTATAGTCATGCTAATACAATATATGTATAGACAGTTGAACATCTTAGCGGTTGTACTGAAGACGTCTTCATCACGAGATATAGGTGAAAGTTGTCTTGCAAGTATTAAATATTTATTTGACTACATCAGACATTCGAACACTTACAGACCTTTTACACCGAGTTCAGCAGTGCAGAAGTAATCGACTTCAGCCCAGTTACCTCAATTATTTTTTTCATACAATCATGATTAATAACTCTTGGATGTCATCACGACCGCCATATTTGATTACGTCACCATCAGTCTTGACCTTGGATCACATTTCAAGCAACCTGAGAAGTATTTTTTACTTCTCATCACAAATTTCGGTAAATTTGAAACAATTGAATTATGCAAGGATATGATATTGTGGTCATATATTATAATGTGGATACTAATTCACCTATAGAAATATGTCTCCATAGTGATATTCCAGCATGTGTCTGGAAACATAAGTATACATAAGCGTAGTAATATAATATATGTAAAGGTGTTCTGATATGCTGGCATATGGATATGGAAACATACGTATATGTAACCATAGGTATATAATGTATGGTTTATTTTATTGGATTTTATGGAAATCGCGCGGGAATAGCTAGTATAGTAGTCGTAATTAAATAATTAGAATGTGGAAGAGTTAGGGAATTTCGTTCAGTTGTAATACCATTATTTACTTGAATTATTTCACTTTAATTTTTTTACATTCTGATGTATGAGTGGGGGTTGGTAGGAATGCGAATTAGAAAAATTTTCGGAAGACTCTGAGGTAACCCCTATATATTAGTTTAATGGATTTATTGTAAATCGTTCTGGGATAGCAAGAATAGGAGTCTGGCTTAAGTTGGAAGGGTGGTATTCTCGTCCAGGAGTGCAATAGTTAATTACTTAACTTGTTTACCTAAAAGTCTGTTTTTTTTTTCATTATGATGTATGAGTGGGGGTTGACAGGAATGTAAAATTTAAAAAATTTTGGAAAACTTGGAGGAAACCCCCATGTATTATTTCATTGGATTCATTGAAACTTGTTCGGGAATAGTTAGGCTAGGGGTTGGGTTTAAGTTATTAGCATGGGAGAGGGTTGCGGAGCTTGTTCTGGTGTGATATGGTTATTTGCCCAACTTAGTTTTACTAAAAATATGTTTTGTGTTATGAGCTTTCACTCAAGTAAATGAACACCACTTATACTGAATAATCTCTTTGATTATGTGTATTTGTTGATACGTAATTGCATTACATATGTAGTTTCTTTTTATTGTGATGTGAAGAAGTATACAAATACATACCCCACTAACTAGCAATGGTTACATAATATCTTTAGATATTTATGTTATACTTGCTGCATGATATTCTTGGAGATGTAAAAAGTGTGTATGTGTGTGGTGTGTTGTAGGTGTGCTCGTCTATGGACTCTCTTGGGACTGGTCCGGAGCTCAGTAACCATCCTGCTCGCAAGTTTGTCATGGACTTCCTGCGCGTCATTGTTGTAGACTCGCTGTCTCTCCCCGTCTCGGGAAAGGGACCACCAACCATCGACCTGGTGTTAGAGGTGAAGCAGATATTTGGTAGTTTAGTGGCTTCGTCTGTTTTTTTTACTTTTTATGCATGCGCCGTTTTACTCATTTGCTTTCGTCACTGCGTGTTATAATGTGTCACTTCTTGTTTTCATAGAAATCTTGTTTTACACATGTTGTGAGTCTAGAATATCACGATTACAAACTTTTAATATGAAAATATATGGACGTTTATTCGACATTGTATAGATTAAAATTTTAGGTAAAGTGCTGAAAATAGTTGGAAAAAGAAATTACCAACGTAACTAACGAGCCTACTATCCTCAATGTGGGTGAAAATTAGCTCTAAAATTTAAAATTGGTAATGCACATATTAAAATATTAAATAATATTTTGTGTATAAATTTTTCCTATTGCTCTCTTCTAACATGGTAGACATACTAATATTTAGAGTATTCATATAATGAAATATTCAAAATTGGGGAGTGTACATTACTAAACTCAACATGAATCGACAACATTAAATCCTTCATGCCTTCCATAATACTTAATGTGTACTGAGTGTTAAGAAACTTTGGAAAATGCTGTCGAGATGTTTCATATCGCACCCCCAGAACAAGACTATCGTAACTCAAAAATGTATTTTTTTTATTTATGTTTAGTAGTGAATTGTACTAATTATAATCTATTTCATGCAAGGGTATTACAAGTACAATCACTTGTAGTTTTTATGATATTAATGTAGCAATTGTTTTACATTGCTGCGAATAGAAAGTCTAGTAAATGAAAAACTATCACATGTTGCATTGCGATACTTTTACATTGAAATTTCCCGATATATTTTTGTGATAGACTATCGGAAGTCTAATTATGATAGCCTTGCTCTTTTATGTAGTTGTTTATTTTCTTTTCTTAATGCAAAGGGGTTAAACAAGGAATTGTTTAACTTTATAGTTTGTACTTGAGCATTTTCTGTGTACAAATGTGATGTAATGTATTTTTTTTTTCAATGATTTTTATAAATTAGCCTGTTTTATTGGTTGTTTTGTTTGAAGGTTTGTTTTTAACTCTAGTTAGTATGTGTTAGTTGCTTCACATTTTTCATATTGAAAATGATTTCAAGGATTCATCGTTTAGTCGATCTTGCTTTGTAACAAATTAATAATGATTATTGTGAGCAATATTTTACAAAAAAATATTACAGGGAACACAAGTTTATCTTTCTTTCAATTCAGCCAGACAACCATTGTTCGCTATGAAACAAAAAGGACACTTCGACTTCAACTTGTGCTGTAAAATTACTTGAAAGCAATATTCTTTGTCTAAACATGTTTAAAATTGCAACAATGGCAGGTAGTATTTTATTCAGTCTCACATTGTATTTTCAGAAGTGACATGGTTGTTTATCATGCATTGTCAGAATGCTTTTTCAGTTGATGTAAGCATTATATTATTGAATTTAAATTGAGTTAGTATTATGCCATTTGTTTCAGGGTGATAACACTGATCAACAGAAATAATGTTTACTATCCTGATATCACTGCTATAGAAAATGTTCCGAATGATGCCAGTAACATTTGGAAATAATTTATACTTTAGTGGAAATGTGATGAAAAATAAAGATAGTCAAGTTATTAATTTTGAAAATATTACAGGATAAAATGTTTACACGGCAAATAAAATATCTGTTGAAAGAAACTGCTGATTTTGAGATGAGACTCGCAAAAAGAGGAGCTAATGTAATGGGCACCTGTATTTACCTTTACCTCAGAGAAAGTTGCCTAAACAAAATAGTTATATTTTATTCTGATAACTGCGCTGGGCAAAAAAGAATAAGTTCTTGTCATCACTACTCCTGTTTACGGTTGCAATAGAAGATATCCCAATTATCACACATAAATATCTCATAACTTGTCACTCCAAAAATTAAGGCAATAGCATGCATCCATGTATTGAAAAACAAAATACACGAGTTTTAATAGGAATCCCTATCTATGCTCCTGAACAGTGGGTTTCAGTCTGATATTTAGCGAAGAAACCTGGAGAGCCCTACAAAGTAACACAACTACAGACTGAAGACATCAAAGACCTAAAAACACTGCCATCAGGAGAGTATGTATTTCCTTAAAATATTCAGCAAGCTACAGAGTCCCTCCAACGATTGATGAAAATAAGAAAAAAGATCTTGTAAGCCTTTGTGATGGTATGTTAATCAAGAGACAGTATCACGAATATTATTGGAGATTGAGGGTCAAAAACAAAAGCAAAGGACATTCTGAAAGCGAGAGTGGCTCGGACAGCGAATAAAATAGCAGTCAAACTTGAACTACTGCTGCTGTATTGACATTAGTGCCAGGAAGAATGTTTTCGCCCTTAATTTTAAGGAATAAAAAATGTAGTTTTTAACAGTAAATTCATTTTTAGTGGCAGTGACTTAGATAATTCAGTAGGGAAATGATTTTCTTCAAAATTCTTTGAAAGTCAACTGTCTGAACTAGATAGTAGAGGATTAGTGAAACTATCAACAGCAAGAAGGGTAAATGTGTGAATAACATAAGAAAATCTGAAGTGCTTCTGCGATGAGAGTAAGAAGAATTTTTAAAATGTAATATTAGTGCGCAATAACTTATGCAATTTTTAAGTAATTTACAGTAAGTTCTACATAAAATGAAAGATTAAAAACTACATATTCTTAGAGTTTGTATTGTAAATCTTAAAGAACAGAATTTTCTTAAAGCTGTAATGTGATACTTTAAAATGATTGTATTTGAAACTAGTATATCAGTATTATTTTTGAAAGGCAGCAAATGCCAGTGTTAAAAAAATTATTTTTATTAAAAAAATTAAATACCTATTTGCACAATTTTATTAAAGTTAACATAGTACTGTTACACAAAATAAATGTCAATTTTGACAACGTAATAGTATCATAACTCAAAATTACTTAAAAATAACACAACAAAAATTTTCATTTTCTTTGTCGTACTTAACAGTAAGATGAAAACCTTCCTTGTAAAACAAATTGCAGATTTTTAACGTTTTTTGTCCAATCTGTGATTTACTAGGTAATTCAAAACTTTAAATTAATTTCCCAAAAAATAATGTTTTCTTAGTTACGATAGTATTGTTCTAGGGGTGTGATGTGATCAAACAATGTTTAAAGTGCAACCACTTAAAAAAACCCTACTACTTTGTAAACAAAATGAATAAAACTGAAGTTGCAGTACGAAGTACTGTACGCGAATCAAGTTATATTGTCAGAAAACAGGGAAAAGGAATAAGGATTCTTAGTGGGGCAGGGCTGACCAATAACTCAGTAATCGCCTAATTTCCCTAATACTTGTAGGTTTTATTACCTCGATGACTATTTGCTCGAAAAGAAAGAAAATGAATTTTCATTAATGAGGCGCTGTCTGTTTTACCAGAATAGACTTAAACAAATAAAAGGGGTTTTATTTTTCTGGTAACGTGTTTAATCAAACAATATTATTAACACTGATATGCTTCTGTTCAGTTAACATAATGTTATTAAGTAATATAATAAACAGAGGAACATTCTTGTAAATACACACACGAAGAGACGACACACATTTATCCGCGGAAGCGCAATTGCGACGTTTCGCCAGCATTAACCTGGCTTCCTCGGTCGGCAAGACATGGCACGCTGTAGTGTGCACCTTCTGCGGTCGTCTCTTCGTGTGTATTCGCAAGTATCATTAAACTCCAACTACAAATGTTTCAACCATCTCTGAGATGACAACTATCTTGGCCCGCCATAGACAACACACTGTCGGCCTTGACCACACTGGTCAGAACACAGTCTCCCGACCAACGAGACATAACTACTGCGATAGTAAGTGAACAGTCTATAGTCAACCAATCACAGCAGTTAGTACGAATATTTAGCTTATACTGTACTGACACTGAATGTAGCTTACTAATTTCACTTGGTTGGCAGGACAACTGCAAGTGGTTTGCTAAACTTTGGTTAGATACAGCTGAGTCGTCTTGCGGTTTTCTAATAAAACATTCGACAGTTAAATTTTTACTAAGCCTACATTAGCAACGTTCTCAAGTTTACAAATGCTCAGTGTTAGACTCACTCAAAAAATATAAATTGTACCAAGTATGACAGTGGAAACATTTAAATAGTTAAAATACATGTATAAATATCAAACAAAAAATTATCGGCCAGTTTAATGTTTTCTGGTATTTTTAAACTTCTGAGAACTTCTTTAGGAAAGAGAAAATTTATGAAAATGCTCAGGGTAAAACCAATGAAAGAATAATTACGCATTAGTTGAACATTTGTTACAGTTGCATGATATACAAAATAGAAGACTTAAACTGTAGAGGGATTATGGTTTCTACAACATACCATGAAAGAGTGCACCAGTTTACATGATTACATTTCCTTTTAAGTAAAGCATTATGCAGAACTTTTTTTTTGTTTGGCTAGACTTTGTAAATTTGTAGGCCTACATCTGAACGGATTCACACAAACTTGCAACTTGTGCTATAAACAAACACAGTTGCTTTAAAATGAAAAACCATAAGGATCCATAGTTTGTATGTGTATGAATAACATGCAGAAATCAAGTGTAGCCTATAGTCAGTTTTAGTTGCTTCACTTACTATACAGAACATTCAGAGTAGGCTTTAAATTTGCATTATACTTTTATCTACATTAGTGTGCCATAAAAGTACAGGACATCTGGAATTTACTGTCAGGCGAATTTATGACGGGAATACTGGGTGACATTTGAGATCATCGCACATAGAGGCAATTAGTGAGAGAGCCAGTTTCTATCCCCTCGTGTTTCCAGACACTAAAAAAGCTGCTACTGCAGATATTATATTGTTTATAATGCAGACTTTTGTGTACAACTTAGTGGCCAACAAACATTGTTTAGAAAGAACTTCCAGTATTCTTGGTGTACTAGTATGGTATTAACTTTCATGCTAAATGACACCAAATTAATTAACACAGACTCTTCAGCGTGAATGTGGTGTCTGAGACATAATTATGGCAACTGGAAAAATGTTTCATGGCAATTGGTGTATTTGATTTTAATGGATGCAAACAATACTATTTTCTCCTTAATTTCCATAAGTTGCTGGCCAGTGACTAGCAAGATGGGATTAGCCATTTGAGTTGGCAGCTTTATTTACAAGAGAGAGAGTTCTGATGTGTGTAACGTGAGGCAGTTATAGCTGTGGCAGGTGCCATATACGATGTGGAGGCTATCTCACAAAACAGTCAACATGGCTATTACTCTTTATGACGTACATTTTGTGATATTATGCATCCCTTCACAATTTCTCTAGTTCTCTTTCCTCTACCCCATATCAATCGATGCAGAGGGTAGGACGAAATCCTGTGTTTCTCAGGAATCAGTATTTGTACCTAGGGCGGATGCTTATTTGCATTCCACTTTGTTTTGTTGTCGAAATGACCGACTGACAATAATATCATCCCTCTAAATAGATTTATGGCCAAGTCATCTTTACATTCTCGGTAAAAAAAAATAACAATCTATATATACTATAGCATAGGGATGCAAGAGTTGCTGTTGTGGTGGTCATTGTTGTTCATTGTGCTGTGTTTGTGGCAGGCCTCTCCCGAACATGCTACTCTGGCCCAGCAGACACGCTACCAGACAGAAGTTTTGGGCACACTTATGGAGCATCTCCTTGCTGCTGATGTCTTGATTGGGGAGCAGGCAGCCCTACCTGTGGTGCCGGGTGGCAGCCTGCAGTATATCGCACCCAATGTGTGCTACTTAGCAGCCCGTCTGGTTGACAAGTTGTGGCAAGGTATGCTCGCTTCTATGAACTCACCCCGCAGACACGTTCGTATGACAGCATGACAAGTCTTCTATACTTGACTATATCAATGATACATGGCCACTTGAAATGGTGAATTTAACCTTTCAGCTAGTTATGTTATTGCAATGCTACCTGTTGAAAATGTTTAGAATTCTTAATGTGTTTCTGGAATTCCGTTAGGTGAAGAGAAAAAAACCACATGAAGATAAAGTCTGCCTGGTTTTTTGTTAATACCATGGCATGTGGTCTAATTGAACTTGGGACACACGTGTATTTTCCAGAACATTTTAGTAAACATGTTAGTTTTTTTTAGTACAACCATATATGACATTGTAGCCATTTTGAGTCAGTTTTTTCATTGTTTCTGAAATAATAATTCGTACATTAACATCTATATTAAATTTTTTTTAAATTTTTTTGCGAAATTGATAATGTGTTATCTTAACTTTCTCCATGTGAGTGTGTATTAGTGGCAGTATGCTAGTCAAATATTTTTAATGGTGACTGTGAAAAAAAATTTTTCCTCTATGACTTAAGGTTTTGAGACCATGTCAGTTAATTTACTCAGACACAACTAAATTATCTCGCAGAGTTAAATAAGCAATTTTATAGTGATAATTCTTTAAGTGCAACATTTTTCTTGAGATTGTGTAAAACTGCTTCAAGTTCTCGTATATTTTTTTCCTATAGCAAATATAATTTGCTAGGTCACAATAACAGCATCTTGCGTGGGAAGATGGCGACGTATCTTTACATGAGCAGACGAAAAACCTTATATTCAAAAGAGACACGAAAGCAAGTATGTAAAGTCTTTGCATTTATGTACAGTAAATTGCACATTTTAATGTGTCTAGAAGTATCGCACAATATATCTCTAGCAAGCAAAAGAGTGCCTTATCAACGAAATTCTTCCATGTCTGAAATTTTCCTACACTCCATATATGTGTGTACAAAACCATCAGATAATTAGTACTTTTAAAATCCTAGTAAATTTTTTCCTTTCAGATAATTAGTATTTTCTTGCTATTTTTAATATAAACACAGCAAACTACCTAACGTAACGAACTCAGAAGTTAGCACCTGAGTTCACAATAAACAGCCGTACTTTTTAATTAATGTTCTTAACACTTCAACTTGAACTACCTGTATCACATTAGTGTGGTGGTCAGTTCAATTCACCTCTCGACGCGTCAATACGACGTTCGATTCCCGGCCGGGGTCGCACTTTGGAAACGTGGTGGGCATTGGCTTTGACAGGTGGGTTTCATTGCGGAGCTCCCAATTCCCTATCTCCCAGCGTTCCACTGTTGCTCCATACCTACTTCATACAACCCTCTAGAGCTCTTGGTAACTCGCTGTCAAGAGCTCACAAACACCTTTCCCTAGAGTTTGTTTTATATAGTGAATAATATAACTTTGTTTGGACACTTAAATAATTGGCAAAAATCAAGCCATAACATTCAAGTTGTATTATCAGAATTTTCTCTTTGACAAGAAAGGATATAAATATTCTTGATAAACTGCTTGACATCTAATAATAATGGAATCTTTCAATAATTTGTCATTCAGAATTATTGCAAGGGAATTATAGGTTAACATTCAAGAATGATTACAAGTCCAATTTAAGATGAACATATAACACTATTATGATCCCCAAAAATAACCTAAATATTTCCTATCGAAAACTGCTTTCTATGAATTTTTCCTATACTGTTTTTGTTTTAAGCGGAGACCATATAATTTTATTGGTGGAAAGTCTCTAGCGAATTCAGCGCACGTTTTAATGCGAGTTTCACAAAAAACGTTTAGTAAGTACGACATTTGAACAGGTTGTTTTCAGCATTGAGTAATGCTTCTTACTAAATGTTTTTAGCTATGTTGGAGTTCTTAGAAACAGTGTTTTTAATGAGCATGGTGTCTTAACAATAACATTCTGACCTTGTCCAAAGTGTGTTTTATGATTGTTGAACATTGCCACGACAAGCGCATGTGAAATAATTTCGTATAAAATGTATTTGCTCACACGGTACAGAGCATTTGAATGGCTCGATAGCCAGCACCCTTAAGGAGTATTCCAACCTGCGCTTCAAATGGGTTGCAGCGAGCTATTATTTTTTGACGAAACTATTTAACGCGCATTATATTTGTACATCTACGAAAAGATCACACACTTCAAATTATGTCTTTATAGTTGTTAATATTTGGGACGCTTATTAGAAACATAATTTCCTGACCCTTCAAAATGGCTTTTTCAGACTGCCATATCTGGAAAATAACAACCGGATTCGAAAAACACAACTATAGAAACAAGCATTAGACTTTGAACTATGCTGTCCAGAAATAAACTAATGTGGTCACCGCTTAAAGTCCCATAGGAAGAAGGATAATAGTACATCACTGCACAGCATGTGAGTGTCTTGCACGGAGAGGTGATAATTAGAGAAGAAATGATATGCCAACATACCATTGGAAACACTGTAGTTTCTTTCAACATGTATGATTGGGTGATATACGTCTGACACAACGTAGCTGTCTGTAGACAAAACCACAGGCATTAAATATTTCAATAGCAGGAGTCTTATTGGCTCAGTTAAATAGGGTAACAGCTTCACATACAAGGAAAAGCTAGTAATTATTTTTTGATAAGCTGAACGTACGTTGAAACCCAGCAAACAGTTAAGTTTTCGCGCGATAAACCATCATCTCGTCGTCGGTCAACGGCACTCTTACTGCGCCTGCCTCACACACACAAACGCAGCTCTAGGGAGGCCCCTTAAAGAGGGTTACGAAAATTCATTTTTTTAATTACTAGTTTTTCGCTGAAGCGGTTGTTTATAAACAGGTAGCCTGGTACCATACATTACCTTGAGACAAATTCATAAATTCATAATATCTAACCAATAATTAGGCTACGACGCAACTAGACAAATATTTTATAACCACAAATACATGTTCTCCACACAAAAATAAACATAAAAATACGTCACTAAATACAAATGCTTTTGTGTAATAGGGTTACAACAAATGTTTAATAATTTCAATAAAAGCAATGTCAAAAAGCGTAAATTAAAAATCCAAAGTGAAGGAAAATACACCGCCTTAAAACTAACGTAATTCCCACCGAATATTTGCTCCGCAAGTTAAAATATTATCATTTTAAAAACTCACCTCCCCCACCACTCAGGTCCTCATTTTCGAACCACTTTGCAATCGGGCGCGTTACTAAGGTCGCAGAACAACAATGTCTTCTTCCCCGTTTCCTTCTATTTCCGGACAACAATGCGGATCTTCCAAAACGATGGTACTCGTGGGGAACATTTCTCTCTCACAGCTGCTGCTCGCATAAGGAGGCGCGGCTTGCCCATTAAAACAACACGTGTCCTCTTAATGGTTTGTGGCTCGTGCCGTTTAGACAGATTTATTACATCAAGCCTCAGTTGATTCGTGTGAATCACTCCGCTCTCAGCTGCTAGCAGACGGGCGTGTCTTACTGTCCACCTAGCTAGCTGGTCTCCAAAAATGCATAAGGGCGTGTTAGTCACACCCACAGACATCTTACTGCCCGCACTGACGACGCTCCAAGAACGGGGTATTTTGTTGTGTGTTTTTCACGCCTAACGTTTAAATAAGAAGCGAGACAGAATGAGAATGCACTGCACATTTTGTTACAGTTAGTAATGGTGTGTAAGCTACAAAATAACTTTGTAACATTATGATACACTGCGATTCAGGAACAGGGAAATATATATTTCGTTGCATGTTGGGTAGTGGATACGGTTTCGTAGTGGATAGAGTGCTAGCTTCTTACCATGCTGAAGTATGTTTGGTAATTCTCAAATTTTGTATGTATGTATGGAACACTTAATGTGTTATCGCAGTTCTATTCTGTCGATGTTATACATTCGCGTCTCGAGAAACAGTAAGTACTTGCAAAAAAAATCACTCGTATTGAAACCGAGGCGCTCAACATGAATTTGAACAAGCATTTCTCACAGCTATGTCACCACATACACTGTTCACAATGTTATGAAACGAATTACATGAGCTTCACTCATAGTTCCAGCAATCCAATCGAAACCCTGCAAGCCTTTCGCACAGGGTTGATGGTAGATTAGGTCGGTGTGTTCAGAGTGGTTTCTGCTGTTTTTTTCGTATCTGAACCTTAAACGCGGAAAACAGAGACAGTCGGGCGGTGTCCTTAAGACAAGAATAATAGTAATAGTAATGGTGTTAGTAGTACTAAAGGGTGTCTATGCTATAGATGTGTTAATGCGAAATTATATCAGCGAGTACTTTCTTTAAGGTGATGTCACAGGATATGTTTACTTTTATCGCGAATTGAGAAATTTCACTGTCAAACGTTGTTTGAGTATAGCTAGGTTCGATTCCCCACTAAAAAAAAATTCCTGGTTTCGGTTTTCAATGGTTTCCCGAATTCGCTCCAAGCGAATGTTGGATTGGTGAAATGGTTATAGTTGATTATTCTCCTGCAACCTTACCTGGTTATACGTTGTTGTCTCTAACTAACTAAAAAGTCATCTTACCTTGTTTCTCACCATTACTGCATGCTGCAGGAAGGTTTGGTAGTGTGGAAAATGTTAACAGGTAATATAGTTCTGACCGTCTTCTTAAGGTGACCGTCTGGGTGAATGTATATACGTGATAGAGGTCTAGTACTGCGGATGCTCCGAGCGATACACCACGCCTCACCCTAGACTCAAGTCATTGAACTGTTGTTTAGTCTTCTCGCCAACTCGTCTCTATAGGAGGTTCAACGGTAACAATATAATTGCATGACGTAATATTACGTTAAAGGTGTATTGTACACGGCTATACCTTTCAAAAGATTTTACGTTATGCACGTATATAAATGTACGGGATCGCAAAATAAATAAAACAAAGCAATTTAGGTGGTTAGAAAATATGTTTGCATTAGTAGTACACCTGAAAATAGTATACACGTGTGCAACGTGCAGTGCATGTTAATCGTGCATGCTCGTTGAGTCGTTTTGGATTATTCTTGTTAAGGGATGATGAAGCTCTTCATGTTGTTCAGGGGTTTGGGGTTGCGGGTACCTTAATAGTGACGTTATTTTGCATAAAGTAACACTAATACTGCATTGTGTGTGTTTGTGAATGTGTGTATGTGTGTGTGTAGCAATGGTGATGTAATATTTTTTTAATGGATAAACGATTTCCTGCTTTGTTTTAATTTGTCCAGTATTTATCGGTTATATTTAATAAAATTTGTAAGTAACGCTGTTTGAAGTTGCAGATTAATAACTGACGTAGTGGTTAGAGATCTCGCCTTCCTCAAAGGCGAACCAGGTTTGTTTCCCGTCTGGGCTGAGGACGGACGTTTCGCATGCAGGAGTTTCGATGTTGATCTACAGGTTTCCATTAATACATCTTAAAGACTAGTGTATTTTTTCTAGCAAGCCATACGTTACTCGTACGCAATATATATACGATTTGAGTAAAATTTGTTTTTAAAAAATTTTGTCAGTAACACTGTTTGAAGTTACAGGTTAATAACTGACAAAATTAGGGTATCGGTTAGAGATCACGCCTTCCTCAAAGAAGAACCAGGTTCGTTTCCCGTCTGGGTTGAGGACGGATGTTTCGCACGCAGGAGGTTCGATATTGAACGGCAGGTTTTCTCGGTGTACTCCAGGTCCCCTCGCTCATATATATTTTTTGATGTTGCTTCATCATAGGATCTCACTTCATGTCACACAGCAGTGTTTTGCAGACCTTCAGTCAGAAGTCTTGAGTTGTGGGCGTTATCCTATCGTACTATAATATTTATTTACCAATGACAGAATATAATCAAGAATGAGTCTACCTAACATTGAAACTGAAGGTGTACAGTGCGCGTCAATGTGTTTTTTAATTAATTTGCAGTAAGTTTGTGGTTATTAAAAATAAAAGAACATGTGCAAAACAACCTTTTTCTAGACATTTTTTTTACCAGGAGCATGAATGTAATCATACAATTCAGCAGAAGTTCTATATGATGAGGCTAATGAATGTAAGTCATGCAATTCAGCAGAAGTTCTGAGTAATGAGGCTGATTAATGTAAGTCATACAATTCAGCAGAAGTTCTGAGTAATGAGGCTACACAATATGATATTATTATTATTATTATTTTCTGCTAAGTAGATGCATACTGAACAGTTTTCGAATAATTAAGTAACAGGTGAATCTCTGCATGGTGGTTGTTGGTCTGAGTAGGTGACCACCTTAAGTAGTGAAAATCGTATTTTATATACGATATCATAATTTTTTTAATTTAAGAGTAACTTATACTGATGTGTGTGTGATCTTTTTTTTTTTTTTTTAATATACCGAAATTAATACTTGATAGGTTGTTTTGTAAGATATTCACTGCAATGCATTTCGAGTATTGGTGTTCACATGGTTTGTGTTTGGTGTGTGTGTGTGTGATGGATGTCTGGACAAACCATTCGCCTCCCACCAAGGCGATCCGGGTTGGATTCCTGGTGCGGTTGGTATCCGGATTTTTGCATTTGGGATACGTGTTGGACGATGTCGTCGGATTTGTGGGTTTTCTCGGGGATCTCCCGTTTTATCCACCCTTTATTTCGGTGCTACTCCCGAGTTACGGGCTACTCTGCTAGTGTCGTAACTTAGTAAGTTACGTGCGATAGTTTAACTTGTTTAAACGATATTTAATGCTTGACGCTTACACGTGAATCCCAGATTCATAAAAGAGCTGTAGATGTACCCTAAAGGCGAGATTTGCCCAACTGGAATCCTCGCTGTGTATTACATTAGTAGTATGATTCGGGTTACTATTGTTTTTGTGTTCTACATTAAGTGATATAGCGATTTGACGTGTACGTACATAATCTCGCGGTGATGTGTCATGGTTGAAGTTTTCATACAGTTAGTACATAACTAGATATATTTTTTTAACGAACGTATAGTTTAAATTTGCATGGTGATTATTTGTGGGTACACTATATTTTACCTTTTTTCGTGACTTGTAACAATATACTTCCAGGGTGCTAGAATAGTGGGGTTTTCTGTACAACAAGCTGTGGGTCGTCATCGCGCATTAGGATGCAGGTTTAGTGAACATGACGTACGATTTATCAAACAAATTGCGGTGATGATGATTATGATGATGTAGAGTGTGTAAGAGAATCATGTACTCACCTCGGGAGATGGCAGCCAAATGAGTATCAATGTCTGTTGAGCATCGACATACAGTGTTGGAGAATTCTAGTGGGGAGACATTGAAGGGTAAGAATGGAGGGGAGGTTTTATACTAGTAAGGACTGTCTCCCTCTTCATTCGAGTAGTGACTGTGATGGAAGAAGGTTATGCTTTTAGGGAACTGCTGTTGGAGGTAAGTGTTGGAGCTTGTGATACACAGGAGGGTCATATGTGTTGCACACACTCTCTCTATAGCGCCATCTTGTAGACATCTTCAAGTTGTCTCAAGGATCTGCTATACGTCTTGAAGACGTCTTGCAGTCTTCTTAAGGAGATGGGGTAGATGTTTCAAGGAGATGCTATGCATCTTAGGACTATGGGGGAAATGGAATAAGCCTTATTTTTCTTGTAACGTCTTGAAGATTTCTTCAAGATGTCTTCAAGATGGTATGCATCTTGAGATATGTCTTACACAAATGAGGAGTTGTAGACATCTCAAGGAGATGGGACAAGTATGTGATAAGCCTTCTAGCACAATCCTTATTTTTTCTTGAAGATGTCTTCAAGATGCTATGCATCTTGTTGACTTCTCCCTTGCTCATAACAACCAATACCCACACAGCGTTTAGGCACTGTTTCCTCCAAAAGGGATCATTCTTGTAACGTCTTGAAGATTCCTTCAAGATATCTTCAAGATGCTATGCATCTTGTAAACTCCGTCACCCCTCGCCTACACACAATCAATGCCCACATGGTGCTTAGACACTATTTCCTCCAAAAGGACCCATTCTTGTAACGTCTTTAAAATTTCTTCAAAATGTCTTCAAGATTTCTTGAAGATGTTTTCAAGATGCTATGCAACTTGTAGACTCCTCCACCCCTCGCCTACACACAATCAATACCCACATGGTGCTTAGACACAACTTGTACCAAAAGGGTCGCCAACCCCTCTGTACACTACCTCCTCTGCACCCCTCGCCTACATACACACAATCAATACACACATACAGGCGGGGCTTAAGCTCTCAGCCAATCACAGACCTCATGGCACTTAGGTACTATTCGTACCAAAAGACCCCTACAACCAATCACAGCCCAGGACACGCTCGCCTAGACAACGTCTTGGTCAATCAGAGCTCTTGCACCACTATGGGGAGGGGGCGGGCATGTTAACCATATGCATGTTAGGCCGGTTTTGCTCCCTGCTGTAGAACAGAACGCCCATGCTCCCCCTACTGATGTTTCATGTGATTGTCCACTCGAAAATCAACACATGCACAAACCTTAAAATAATTTTCCACTTACCGCCAAGCAACACAGAATTTTCACAAAAATTAATCAATATTGTAAAATTTGACTTACCAAATTATCCAATCATAAAGCGTCGGTAATGTATCCATTGGGCCAAAGACTAATAACATAGATTCTACTGCAGTTCGTTATTTATGCTCAGTATCACGCCACTGATGCCCACAACCTACAATAATAATACATAGTAACGTACTATTCATAAAAGTTATTCTAAATCAGCTACACATCCATGCGACACCGAAAATTACTTTGTTTACCGGTCTGCAGTGTACAAACACGTGCGCGACGCGAGCGGCCATCATTGTCAACACGCTGACGTAACTGTCGCGCGCTTGCGCAGAAGATAGCAGGGCTACTCTGCTCATTGCACGGAGCAGGTGTTGATAAAGGCGAGGTTCCCGCGTCTCTCTTCGCCTCTGACTAGGACAGGGGGAAGGAAAGGGGAGTGACAGCCGTGCGCTAGTCTGTGGGAGCACCGAACCAGTTTTACACCATAGAAAAGGACGGCTTACACGAGCGAAATTACGTGAGAAAATTCCGTCCGCCTATGAAACTTAGCGCAAAGCAGTCGATCTATTATAAAGAAAGGTTAGAAGTATAAATTGTGTCACATTACCTGAAATTTAATAAAATTAAGTACACAATAACTTTGTAAAAGTTTACTCAGTGCTACAGCACGAGAGCACGGCCTTACGCACCGCCACTGGTCCAAATATTCACAAAATTAGCATCAAACATACTTTAAACCATAAATACAATTTAGTGTGCTTTAAACCATAAATACAATTTAGTGTAGTGATTTCCAAAAGAGTTCATTTAAAAATACCAAATCTATATTGCGTAAAACTTATGGCGTCGGTACTTATCTATCGCCGACAAGACGAAGCCGATGACGCCGCCGATCTTGCTCGCTCCAAAACTAATAAAATATGCAAAACTAGGATCTCTTCTTTACTTATCCTGTTTTCCTGCGTTTTACACTTTGAAATGGTGGTGCCATATAGTAACCTAGCATTATGATGTCGCCTGGGATCATCGGATATAAAATCAGGCATTACCACGCGATCTGGCCATTTCAAAAACCATCACCATTTTTATTTCTCTTCAATCGTCACGACCAAAGAGAAACATTAAGAGAAGCTAACACCTAACACAAATATAACTTAAAATAAATTAAATGAATGGGGTGCTTTCAACATTATATTGATATATAACATAGAACTAAAATTATGATGAGCAAACAAACAAATATTACAATTCCCTTCAAATGAATTAACACTGTTGATAGTAAATATGCGTATTGCAATCATGTCCATAGACAAAGAAGGTGTTACTAGATCAGTATCTCTCATGTTAATATATTTGACCGAGTAAGCCCTGCGACTGCAGCGCAGCTAGCGGCTGGCCCCTGAACTTAACAATACGGCGGTGGACGTGGCCGGTAGTTTGAATTTTAATTGTTCGGAAAGGCGGGATATTTGAATTTGTTTTTTTACATTTTTTTCTTTTTGTAATTTTTTTGTGAACTACTAAATTTGCAAAGGAAAAAATAGAAGCGTATAAAATTATTTGTTGGTCAACTGTTATTTGTATGCGTGTAATACAGTTTGTTAACCATAGACTTCAAAAAAAGTTTTTATTTGTGACTAGAGGATTGCATAAAAAGTGTTAAAAGAAAATATCAATTTATGTATACACAATATATATATATATATATATATATATATATATATATATATATATATATATATGTGTGTGTGTGTGTGTGTGTGTGTGTATATACACACACATACACATATATTTGTATGTAAATTTATTTTTTCTTTTAACACTTTTCTTAATGCAACGCTCTAGTAACAAATAATGTTTTTGGAGTATGTAGTTAATAAACTGCATTACATGCATACAAATAACAGTTTATTTGGTGCTGATTTAACAAGTTTTTTTTATTATTTTCGACTTTGTGACTCAGTCGCACTCGTGTTCCTGAACCCTGTGTGTCTACCTGATGACGGGAACAGATTCCAGTTCCCCAAACGTCGTTAATACTGACTGTTTGGGAAACTACTGTGTTTTATTTCGTCTCATCATTTGTGTCGTTCGTTGTTTTTTTGTTTGTGTCCGACATCTTTGTATTTTGCTTTGTCTCATCGTTGTGTTGTTTGTTGTATTTCTGTTTGTGTTTTTGTTTCGTCTCACCGTTGTGTTGCATGTCAACTTAACTATTTTTATATTTTTGTTATTTATTTTATCTTCTGTTTGTTCCTTGTTTTATCTGACCAGATTCCAGTTTTGGAATTTCATGTTGTGCATGTATCCTGATGACTAAAGCATACTCTGCTTATTTATGTTTTCTTGTCTTATTTTTAGTTTTCTTTTGACAGTCATTTATTTCGCAATGGAGTATGTCCAAGAATATAAATCCAGTCATTAAATATTAAGCTTTTTGAGTATGGTGCAACCTTATTTATTACTTAGAGGGTTTTGTTTGTAATTAAATAGCAATAATAATAATCTACACAAAGAAAACAAACCAGCGGCCAGGTTGTGAAGTCCAGTATGTCAGTGGCCAGGTGTTGAAGTTCAGTATGTCAGTGGATAGGTAGTAAAGCTTAGCAGGCCGTAGCCAAGTGGAAAAGCCCAACAGATGAGTAGCCATGAATTAAGCTTCACTCTTTTGAGGTTTCTGAATGGGAAAATGTTCTTTTGTGTTTTACGAGATTTTTTTAAATCCAACAAGTCCTTCAAATTATATTTTGCCACAGGTTTTAACTTTTTGCAGTTGCATACAGTTTTCTGTGGACACTAAGCAGCAGTTGACATTTATGACATGTGCTTCTTTGTTAATTCTTAAAAAAAATTTCAATCATTCTCAGGTGGTGCAGTCCTATTGTTACCTAAAACAAATAAACAGTTCTAAGCGTGCCGCCTACCTGCGCATATGAGACTCAGAACTGACAGAGTTATATGTGTAATGAACACCAACGATAGAGTATGCGGCAGCCAAATGGGACCCATGTGTGAAATTGGAGGCGCGGGAGCTGGGGAAGGTGCAAAGATGGGCAGCAATACGGGTGAAAGATAAATGTAGAAGGCAAGGGCAGGTTGGTGATGATGAAGGGAACGTTCGGCCATCTGTGATGCTGAAGGAACTGGAATAGAACGTGTTAAAGAAAATGCTTGTCAGGACGTACAAGGTGGTTAACGGAGAGGGAAGTTAGGTTGCCTGTTCGCTAAAGAAGAGTAGAGGAAGCGACAGTTAAGTAGCCTGGAATTGTGTTTGTCGAGGGGGGGGGGGAATTTCAAATGGGGAATTTTATAAAGGAACTCCGATCTCTTAATCAAAGCGGGGTCCGCGGGCTCTCCCTAGGAAAAATTTGAGTTTCAAGGTGTAAAATGGTGCTATTTAAGCAGTTTTAGTATCGAAAAATTTAATAGGCCCTATACCAGTGGCAGTAATATTAAGTTTTTTTTTTTAAGATGAAAAATGTTTAAGTGGAGAACATTACTAATGTTTGTTCTGTATACTCCCTTACAGATTTACTATTTTACTAGTATTAATCTAGAGTAAATGTGATACATAGATACGAAATTTAAAGATAAATTCTAAGTTGCAGGGTTTAATTTATTTTGTCCACTTTTTAGAGAAAGGGACTTGGGGGGGGGGGGTTAAACCCGTATTTTGATAAGTTAAGTTAGGTTAGTTTAAATTAGTTTAAGTTAGTAGTGGTTATGTTAGATTAATTCACTAAAAGTTTTGCATTTTTCGTTATGTTCGGTAATGTTAGGTTTTCTTAAGTAAGGTTTGGTAACCTAACCTTATCTAATCTAACGAAAAATGAAAAACTTAATGGTAAAATATTCAAAACTAACCAAAACTAACCTAACTGATGTAACCTAATCTAACCTAACGACAAACGAAAAATTTTGAAGTTATAAAACTACAATTTTCTATACAGCCGCCACTTCTAACATCCATATAAACATTTTACATAAATAAACAGTGCCTTTAAAAAAACATTAGTTTGGGTGGTACACGATGAGTAGTGATTCCTGATATTTAACCTCCCTACCATCTGCGATATTACCATTTTTCTATTCTGAATGGTAGAACACTGCTTGAAACAGTTTTCTCAGCTTAATATTGTGAACAGTTAAACACCTGTATGAATTGTTTGTTTCGACATTGTGATCTCTAGAATCGCTTACATATCTATAATAAATAAATTTTAATATTATTCTTGCTACCCCTTAAAATATCTGAAGTAAGCTGAGCTATAACAATGCATGGAGATGTAAGGATGTCCCATAACCCAGAATATTGGAGTATTCATGGTAGCAAGGTTATGGTGTTTAAATGTTATGTTATTTATATTCTGTAAGGCATAATCACCTTATGTTTTTTCATTTTTGGATACAAACAATTTTCTGCATTGAGGAAAACTTTGCTAAGTTAACAAAAGGTACTTAGAAATTTATTGGAATGTGTTAATTGTTAGAAATACTTGATAAAAAGATTACACTTTAAAGGCTACTGAACAAAGTGTCTAAATGACCACACAGTATAGCAATGTGGACCAGAATAAGAAAAACAAAATATGAGTGTTGTCATACATGGATTTGTCAGTGACTAAGCCCCACAGAAACAAAAAAAAAAATCAGTTGTAATTTGCATGTTCCTAAAAATGACTGAAGAACTTACAAAACAGAGTTCGTTATTCTAGAATTATTATATTTTTTAAAAAGGTAAGTACTAAGTTTGCAGATTTACAAAACGTAAGTAGGATGAAAAAAATTAAACTAGCTTTAACGATGTATGTATACTTTAAATAAAACATTTATTATTCCATTTATGCATATTAGGCATGGCCTACAATAGTGAATCTTTATGTATGGTTGTATTCATAGTTTCTGTTTTATATTTTTATAAAATTGCGTTACAGTAGTATCTACATGTTATGATAAGGTTTTTTTTTGAGAAATATAATTTTCATCACATCTACTTCAGTATTCCTGGCTATATTATCTGTTATTGGAATCAAAAGAAGGCAAGGAAAAACTTACACCCCAATACATATGCTCCTGCATAGGCTCTGTGGTAGGCAGCAAATTTGTGTGTGTATTTTTATTTTATTTTATTTTTTATGAGTGTTTTGCCGATCCCATGTTGAGCATTTTCTCGGGATATGAAACTTGTCATGTACAATATAAAACATGCTGACATCTTGATATATACAGATATGTTTAGAGTTAATTGGCAAATATTGCATAGAAGTACACAATTCAGAGAATTTCAATATTTACATAACATACAATATCATAAACACATTCTTTCAAGTACTATGAATAAACAATAACATAAACTTATAATCAGAACAATACAAAGGCCTTATTTACAAGAAAAAAAATTGCATCCTTTAATAAGAGTAACTAATTTGCTTTTTAGTATATACCACATGTATACTTAAATAATAGTCTCTTAAAGTACAATAAACCTAAAGCATTTGTTTAAGCTTCTAAGAATTCAGCTATGGTATAAAAATTACGATTTTGCAAATATATCTCAAGTGCTCTTAGAAACTGTCTGCCACTGATGTATTTTTTTTTTAATCTTAGTGAGATATTTGTTATAAATTTGAATATCAGAAAAAAAGGCCCTTTTTGAAATATTTTTAAAGAACAAGAGAGAACATGAAGACTGTTTAGTTGTCGAGTGTTATATTTATGATAATTCTTATTTTTTTCAAACGTATTCAAGTTTTTATGAATAAATTTAATTATAGCATATATATATATAAACACAAGCTAAAGGTAAAATTTTTATTTTTGAAATAAAGTTCTACATGGGGTATTGGGTTTCGCTCCAGCCATTATCCGAACTACTTTTTTTTTGTATTACAAAAATTTTGTTCACTTTCGTTGAATTTCCCCAGTGTATTATACCATATTCTATAAGGGAATGAAAATAAGCATAATATATCAGTCTACTTGTTTTTGTGTTTACAAGTTTCTTAATACATCTCAAAGCAAGGCATGAAGAATTTACCTTAGGAATTAGTTGTTTAATATGTTCTTTCCATTTAAGGTTTTCATCAATTTTTAACCCTAAAATTTTTGTGCTCATTACACGTTTTATTATTTCACTATGTCTATACACTCATGCTGTGCTATGCTATGTCGTTGAGCAACATCTGTATTAAGATAGGATACAGTTGTAAGATCTCAAAATGTCATAGCGAGCTCATCTAAGGTAAATTAACTTACTCTTTTATGACTGTGACTGACAGTGCTTACTGATGTACAATGAGCATTTTGACAGTCTAGATATTTTGGTTGCCCTTGATTTTCGCAGTTTGTAATATGTAATGTTTTTTATTATTTTATCCTAGAATTATGTTTTGTGTGAGTTCATAGCCCCTCACGATTCCTTTCGAAATTTATTACATATTTCATATCACTAATTTAATGACAACACTAAATTTTTGCTTATTGTATGCTGCCCATGATTTTGACATTTAATTTTATTTCTGTCAGTAACGACTTGAAATAAACCTCAAATATACTAACCCTTCTCCTGTCCAAGGTTGTTTATCGCAGCAACGTAAAAGAGGATACTATGTTTAACTTACATCCAAATGTGAGTGTTAGGGAGATTATGATATTCAATTTTTTTTATTTATTTTTATTTTTTTAAGAATTACCAAAACACTTTTACCGACACACACAAAAAAAATATGTGCTGGTCTGTGCCAGCAGAAGAGGGAAATTGCAATGGGAGGTATCTTTCTCTTTACGTTCGAGATACGGAAACAAGGAAGGCGATAAGTCTAACATAACACGCCCATAAAACATGTCATAGCCTCTAGGCGCGAAGACTAAACTAGCGAGCAGTGTTTTCGTAGAAACAATTTATCAATGGGCCTTCAAGCGACGGTCCTGTTGTTTTATTTGTGGAAAGTTGGTGGAAATGTCCAATGCAGGTTTCTATTGCTTAGTTTTACGATTACGATCGATAATTTCTCAGCTAGAGTAACGTGAAAAAGTCTTTTTTTTTCTTTTTTTTTTTTTTTGAGAAGTTTGGGAATCATGTTTTTAAGAAGCGGACGACTTTTTTTAAATCATAGGGACACCGTTTGAAGTGCGTCTTCTTTTCGTAGATAAATGTATTGGAAACATTTTAATAGACTAGTTATACAAGAAAAAATACTTTCCGTACCACCCTCACGACTGACGCGCCTGGCCACTAATTCATAAGTAAACCTTACTGAGGAGAAAATTATGCATTATGTCTTGCGCCCCTCCCCCCGCCTCGTATTTCAATTACATTTACATTTTAGCATGACGTAAGTATGCATTAATAGGTAAAAATGTAGACCATCACACTCAAAGTGTCAATCCACACAGCAAGAGAGTTAAAGTGTTAGTTATTTGTGGTATACCTCCCACACTTACAGAATAGTTGGCACGTCCCTTAGCAGGCAACAGAGGTTGACACCAAATTCGCAAATACAAATATACATTACAACGTACCTGGCAAATCCAAACTGGAAGATAATTCTGGTTCAGCGTTTTCATACCAGGGATTAAATAAATCCTCACTGAAATGCTAATGGTAAATCCTCAGTCTTTTTAATGTCCTGGTTTGTGCATTGCTGAAATGTACGTGAATATTTATGCATCTCTTCCACTCCTCGAATCGACACACATCCTTAACAACAGGGAACCTGTGTTATATTACTGCTCAGACTTCACAACCTGATACACAACAATTTCTCGGCATTCGGCCGAAACGAAACCGTAAATACGTGAAAGTTTGGTTAGTTACGACGCCATTTAATAACAATAAACAACGAAATAAAAGGTATAACATAGCGCCAAATGTACGACTGGCGGCTGGCCCCGAAGTTAGCAGGACTGTTAACGTTTGGCCAATAGAGATACCAGGCCATGATCCTGTCAGAATGTAAACAAAAATAATAGTTATTCTGTACTCGTTACACCAACACTTTTTTTAATGCGCTGAAAGAGAATGTGTTGCTTTTTACAATGGTATAGATGCAAGTACTCATATTTGTCGAACAAAGATGTCCCACTGGTATGATGTTCTGTCCTGCAGGTAGGACTCTGTACAATCTATTATCAAGTCTGTTTAATGATTTCATCTAACAATATTTGTTCAGTTAAGTAAAGAAAAAAATATTCTTAGGTTGTCCTGTACAGAAAATACACATAGAATTCTTCACTATGTTGCGACCACTTCCGCTGTATCAGAAGATAGTTATTGCTTCAAGATGGCATTAAAAAATGTTGAAAACTTAACAGTTTTAATGTTTAAGGGCGTTGGACCCGTAAAAATTCAAAATTTTATATTTGTGCCAAACACTGTTCAACTTTTGCACATCAAATAACACGTCATTTTCCCAAATGAAAAAAATTTAGGCCCCATAGTTTTTTCATAATCACTCATCAAAGTCTCAAAATGGCCATTGCGGTGTAGCCAAAATAAAAAAAAAGTAACTAACGAATAAATTCAAAATTACAGGAACTGATAGTTAGTGTATCAATGCATTTTACGACATGGTTGACAAAAGTTAGTTTTGAAAATTTTGGATCGCTTTGTGTTCACAAAAGTGTCTTGAAGTAGCCCACATCATTAAGAATCAATATGAATTATCTTGTTTCTGCAAGTTGATTATTTTTTATTATTTTGGCTACACCGCAACTGCCTTTTTGTGACTTTGATAGGTCATAAAGCTAAAACTATGGGACCGAATTTTTTTTATTTGGGGAAATGACATGTTATGTGATGTGTAAAAGTTTAACAGTGTTTGGCACAAATATAAAATTTAGAATTTTTGTGGGTCCAACGTCCTTATCAGTATATATTATCCTTGTACACACAGAAACACTGTTTAGTATGATAAAGACGAAGATAAAAATCTGTCACTAAATAAAATTAATAAAAACCTGTTACACAAATTTTTGTATCATTACATTTAAAGAACTCTAGTACGTTTGTAATTTAAATAAGTTAACATGAAATATAGATAACTTAACATTACTATCAGTCAGTAATAATATTAAATAAATATTGACAAATTAAATATGTTTCATTGAAGGGTCTTTTATTTAAATGCAATTCTCATTTCGTCTTGTTTCATTATTGAGTTCAATCGAGAATAACAAGTAGGCTATGAAGAAAACACTACTGTTTTAAGTTAGGTATTAAAATAACAATTATTTCATACATACGATTAATGTAGTGTGCAACGTTTGTTACAAACTTTTCCGGTATATTACTTTCTACTCAATACATTTTGAGTTGCAGTTTTGTTTATGTCATTGATATGCACGCGATTTTATCTCCTGATTTCGATTTTACATGATTTCGAATACTTTTTCGGCAAACCCCAAGATAGTTAAGATATTGTTGTTCCAATTACCATGCACTCTGTTGTGTCTCCACAACAGGTTATTTGTTGTTAAGCTACGATTTATTATTTGAATGTAATGTATCAGTAGTAAATCTTAGTTTTGTAGAAACTTTTAATGTTACCAGAGTTCTATATTTTAATGGTAAATTATTTGGACGTAATTTTATATTGTGATACCAAGTTATACAAAAATAGTAATTAAATGGCAGCATCAAATTATTGAAAAATAATTCTTGAAAAAAACTTTGTAATATTAATGACTCTATCATTCGTGGCGAACAAACTACCTGAGAAAGGTGGTGGGGAAGGAAATAATATTTGATTTCAGCTTTAGTGCTTTTGAAGACTTTGAAATCACTTGCTTCGGAGAATGATAGACTTCGGGAAAATTGAGTTCAGCAAGTTCCTAACGTGTTTTTTGAAATTAAATTAACTTAAGACGACATTATTATTAAATCCGAAATTATTTTGATGCATGTATAAAGCCAAATAAACAACATTACCATACACGCTACAGCATTGTTATAATTAGCAATGCTGAAATTATTTCCATTGCTTTATTTTGTAACTCAAAACTTAAGTATGTTGTTTCGCACATTCGTCAGATTTATAAAATATAATAAAATGCATCATACATTACGTTTTTTTTTTGTAAAAATTAAGCATTTTCAGTGACAATATGAACTGCCAACATATATCTGTATACTGAAATATGAATGTCTGCCGCAAACATGTTCATATTGTATTTTAATAAAAATTTTTTATTGTCACATAATTCCCTGCTATTAAAAGTGATCGTAAGACATACACAAGTTTGCAGACATTGTCGGTGATATTTTTACCACGTTTTTGTTAACTCACCATCTTAACTAATAGTCAGAAAATAATTATTTATATAAAGAATATTTATTTATATACTAGGCCTACGTTTTTTTAAACAGGCTAAAAATCATTAAGGAATTGCTCCCATGAAAATACTTGAATGATTTAAAAGGAGATTTTAATTTAAATAATAATATGATTCAGGAACACTAATGAAAGCGGCACTTATCTAAACGTTTTAGTACTCTTATATAGTACATATAAGGGCCTTCTGCACATAAAATGTCGTAATTTTATTACTGTAGCAAACAATGTCCAACTCTTACACATACAATAATAGCAATTTTCCCACAGTTAAAATATTTTTCTCTCCCATAGTTTTTGTACAAGGGTAGGTCAAGATAGCAATTTTACCGCTTTCGCTACTGACCCAATGAAAACTATTCGAATGATACAAAAGAAATATCTTAAAGGAAAAGTAAATGTATTATGTCCAGAATGATATCGCTGTTATTTCACGAACAAGATATTTGTACAAAAAAATAATTTTTTAATCTACTTAAATATTTGCATGTTTTTGAGTACCTGTATCATTTTAAGATACTTTATTTTACGTCAAACAGGAAACGTGTAATTCTGTAGCTTAATACATTTACATTCACTCACAATTATTTCATTTGTTTCATATGAATAATTTTTACTTTGGGCAAGTAATCGCTACTTTGATGTTTGCTTGCACAGAAACTATGGCACCGAATAATATTTTATTTTTAAAAAATTGATATTAATGTGACGTGTAAGAGTTGGGCAGTGTTTGGTACAGTTATAAAATTACAAATTTTTTGGTGCAGAGTGCTTATAACACCTTAGCACTTTATGTACTTGAAATATATGCTGATGATTAAAATAATATATAAATGGTTTAACATCTTATCTTAGGTAGATATGAAAACAGTGACGAACTGATACAATAATGCAACCAAGATTATCCATGGAAACCTACTTGGCGGTGACACCGGCAACATTTTCTAAGTGCAATAACAGTAGAATACTATAAATCGAACCCGGTTCACAAGTCTGCTAACCACTACACTTTTTCAGTCCTTGCACACACTGATAACTATATTAAATTAAAGCCAGGATTTTTTTTCCGTACATCTGCATTATGTAAACCATTTACTTGTTCCTGTTTACATTACTAAAGAAGAAAAACCTGTTCTTTCTTCGATTGTTTATCAAAGTTGAACAGTTTATAATTTCGCGTGTTTCGTGTTTGAATTAACTGGTCTGCAATACAAAAAAATATATTTTTACGTCATAGTATACTCCTGCTTGTACCTATTACCTACTGTTTGATGTAACTTTTTGCTTTTACATATCGAAGCAGAATTTTGATGCTCTTCATGAACCATTTATTTCGAATATTCAAGAATACAGTATGATATAGGTAATCTGAAAAAGTATTTATGAAACTTTGCGTTTAGATTCTCCCCAACGGTGATGCCAGTATCCATAAAAATGGATTCCAGGTGCATTCCAGATGCAAGTTACGACTCGTGACCCTGCAGCTTTTGAGTGTTGAAGCTAAAGAAGCTTGTCTCACTCAAGCCTTGTATAACTATACACTACATCATCATCCTCATATCTTTCACAAGAGTGTATGTATTTCGTGTTTAAAAATATATGTAGCAATAACTGGTGATTTTAGACTCACAAAATTATTTGTTTAAATTTTTATTTTTCAGAGACATGTATTTATATTGTTTCGATGAATAATTATTTAAACCATTGACTAGACTGAAAAATACCCCAGCTACCTTTCACGAGATCATGTATGCTGTAGTACTCACAGGGTACATCGGAAAGTTTTGCTGCGCCTTCCTAGATGACGTGATTATTTACTCCACAACATGGGAAAAGCACCTACGACATCTGCAGCTGGCATTAGAGTGCTTTGCAATTTACAAGCTCACCTGGAGACTCAAGAAATGTCGTTTCGGAGCTCCTGAAGTAGATTTCCTATGCCACCGGATAATCCCTAAGAGAAATTATCTCCAGGAGGAGAAGATACGAGCCACCCAAGAGGCTCAGCCCTCACAGAACCGCAAGCAGCTGAGACACTTGCAGCTATGCAATTGATTGCGGAACTGCGTCCCAAACGCCTCACAACTCTTGAAACCCCTTAACGTCCTGCTCCAAGGAGCCAAGGCCTGGAAGTGGTCACCAGAAGCTGTTAAAGATATTCAATAAGTTAAGGCTGCCTTTCAAACACCTGTTTTGCGACACCGACCAGATCCTACCAGACAGCCAATCCTCCAAGCTGATGCCTGCAAAACATATCTTTACAGCAGTACTGTACCAGTAGAAGCCAAATGGGGAGAGGGAGGTTACACCAGTATCCAACTGACGGGCCCAGAAATCAGATACCACAGCAATGAGCAAGAGTGCTTTACATTCATTTAAGCTGTCAAGAAATTTCTGTGTAACCTGGAGGATGCCCCTTTCGTCCTTTACACTGACAACCAAGGCTTAACTTGGCTACAGAAGATGAGGGCAACAAAGTAAAGTTGGGTACTCCTGATGCAAGAATTCACCTTCACCATTGAACACTGCCCTGGGAAGAACAATGAGTTGCCCAACATCCTGTCTAGGCCCCCTACCATCGGAAACCCAAAAGACGTCACTCTGGAATACTTGGACAGAGCCATTTCACCCGAAAACCGAATGTAGACCGGCACTAATGAAGATGTGGTGCAAATGCTCTCCCCCACTCTTGAACACCAGCAATATGCCAACGAGCAGTGTCGGGATCCTAACGTAGCCAAGAGGGTACAGGCCAACCCCTTAACCTACAGAGATGAGGGAGGCTACATATGGGCACGAGATGATGGCGACCGTCCCGAATGGTAGCTTTTGGTACCACCTACACTACAGAGTAGTTTTCTTGCCTACTACCATAACCACGTTCAAGCAGGCCACCCAGGGACTGTCGAGACACTGAGACAGGTACGTGAAAGATGCACCTGGAATGACATATGCCGCAACAAGAAAGACTATGTGTCTCAGTGCCTTCCATGGAAAACTGCAAGCAGCCCCACAATATCAACGACATACCACACCATTGCATACTGTCATCATTGACCTCATGGGGCCCTACCCCACCTTACTTGGCCGGATGAGATACTTGCTGGATGAGATACTTGCTCTTCTCCAGATGGTTAGAAGCATACCCACTGCCGAATACAGATAGCATCACCATCATTCGTAAACTCGACGAAGTGATTTTAGTAGGGGGAGCGGGTCTGTTCTGGGTATGCAAATGAGGTGACCTTGACCTAGGTCAATGACCTTGACCTTGGACAATGACCTTGAACTGTAACCTTGAACCCACATGACCTCCTATGACCTTCATCCCTTGTGAACGTGACCAACTTCCCCTCCTCCCTTCTCCTATGTGGCATTTTTTTCTGTCCCCCTCCTCGCTTCTCCTATGTGATGTCTTATTGGCTGTTGCCCCTCCTCGCTTCCCCTATGTGATGTCTTATTGGCTGTCGCCCCTCCTCGCTTCCCCTATGTGATGTCTTATTGGCTGTCGCCCCTCCTTGCTTCCCCTATGTGATGTTTTATTGGCTGTTCCCCCCTCCCCAGTATTATGCAGCTACTGATTTGTTGAAGGGGAAGTGTGCTGTGATTGGGTAGAGTAGAAGGGGTACATGATTTCATTTTGGTTAAAGGATATGATGACATAGTCTAAATATATCTGTGACATCATCACCTCTAAGTCAAGCTGTGATGACATAGTTATTTATAGTATAGGATTACATCATCGATATATATCTGTGGTGCTAAGGCAAAAGCCAATATGTTAAAAAAAAACTAGATTTTTCAGGAGGCGAATTTTAAAGTTGGCAGCTTCGCTGTAATTTAGGTTTGACTTCAATGAGTACTAGATTAACATGAGTTGGTGACCAAAGGGTTTACTATTTATTACAAAAAAAGGTCGCACTGAAATTTACCATACAAAAGGAAAAATTACTGTAAGTTTGACATATCGTCCTCTGCCTTCGTTTTTTAGATACAAATATTGACATATTGCTTGAATTTGTGTGCTTGTAAGAGACATATTGGTTTCTTCCTTCTTTTAACTACCTTTATTATGCCAGCTTTCGAAGTTGATAGGAGTCTACAAGAATCCTGGAAGGCATGAATATCTGTAAAAAATTACTACAGTAAATTTAAAGCAAAAAGTAATAAAAATTTTTACTGAAGAACCACTTAAGAGAAAAGCACTAGTCTACTTAAATATCTTTGTCCATCAACACAGCTACTTTGCCACTTATTCCTAGATTTACATAACAAATTGTGACACTCAATGGCAATCTAATGAAAAATAAGTAAAAGGGAACAAATTGTCTTAATCAATGCCATTGTTTACTTGTACAGGTACTCTGTCACTCATTTCCAGATGTACATAACAAATGTGACACTCGGAAGCAATTGTTTGAAACTTAAGAAAAAGGGGGAAAAAATCTCTCATCGTCACTATCAATGTCCATAAACTCAGAAACTCTGTCACTCGTTTCTAAATTCATGCAAAATTGGTGACACTCTGTGTGAATCAAAGGAAGGAGACTTAGTAGATCCTTTTTCTTGTGGGGATTGATGGGCAGTGGACTGCTGTAGCATTTAGTTAACACTGGCGTTGGTTTTTTGCCCTTCTTCATTCGTCGCAAGTCAAGCACTCGGAAGTTTTCTTCGTCAAGTGAGGTTTTGAACTTTATAAGTCCAAAAGTCTTCTCATACCTGATCCACTTCATTTCGAGCCAGCTTACCTTTCTGCCCTCTGTGTCCACCGTCCTACGTGTCAAGTGTTCTTGAACAATTTGTGAAATTGACATGAAGTCTTCTTGGCTCATTTCGTCCACTTTAAATGGTTTTTTGCCCCTTACAGTTCGAACAAACTGAAACCAGTCCCGGGGTACCATGATAGGTATTCCAGCATTATTTTTTGCCCTTTCAATGCGGGCATGATCTGCGTCGCATTCAAGGTGTGTGTGTCCTGGTATCAAAAACTTTTGATCAACACAATCAACATGGTTACTTTTGCTGACAAACAATGAAAACATGCAAGCCATGTTAATGTTTCTGTTTTGCCCGCCACATGTATCTGAGTAGGTTATCACATGGTTCACACTCTCGGGCAGGCTTTCAAGTTTCTTTGATACACAGGACGCGATGTCTTCAGAGCCCCTGTTTCCAATTGCTTCATGCCACATGTAGCAGTGAGTGGTGCTTCCATCTTTAGTGCAGTCCCGGATTGTCAAGTTGTAAGTCGCGAGAAGGCGTTTGTAGAAAGAAACATTCGCTTTAAGGGAAGGTGTGTCCAAGACCTGTTGCAAGTCGAATACTAAGACCCTCATAGTTGTGTCTTCATTTGCTTTGGTTTTGTCAATTTCTTTGGATTTGTAGCCCAAGTCAGCCATGCCCTTGTGTTTGTTATGCTCGAGAATCAATTCTGTCTTTACATTTTCATCATTGCAAAGCTTAATTTTTAATATGTACGAATCACATGTCTTGCATGTGTCGACATGTGGTGGTTTAAATGCATAACCTGTTGATTTAAACACTTCCCTGAATAAATCGTACGATCCAGCTTTTTGATGTTCCTCTTTGTATTCGTTATACAACGTTCTTACATTTAAATGTCTCTGCAGGTACTTCTTCTGTGAGTGTCTTCTTGAGTAATGACTTTCATACTTGGGATACCTCTCGATGTGTTCCAACATAGCTTTTCGCTCTTCGATCTTCTTGTTAGCAGGCTCATGCCGACCTCTTTTATCCTCAAGAGAAACAACTGGAACAGGAGAATGTGTTAATTTTTCTACTAAATAATCAACTTTGAACGTTGTGAGCCCATAAACCGTTTGGAACATTTTTTTGCAGACCACTTCTCTACTTGTGCCTACTTTCAACGAATATTGAGCAGTGATTTGTCGGTTGTGCTTCATACCCGTTTTCCCACGACCTTTCCTTTCACCACTTTTTTTGGAGATTGTTATACCTCCTGTCAAAATTTGGTTTTGTTCTACTTTAGAACACTTATAAAAATTTTCGTGAAAACTCATTTGCTTTTCTTCATTTACTATTTCATAGCATTTTTTTACGTCAACAGTTACCAGCCGGCCGGAATACTTTCTCTGGAATAACTTTACCTTCTCTTGTCTTTGCCTTTTTTCCGTGATCACGTAGCTGCTTTTGTTGTTTATGTTTATTAATTCTTCGTTTCTTCCGTGAACAAGTGCGTTCTTCTTCAACAATGTTTGTCGTGTCTTCTGCATCGCCTGTTCTATTTTGTGTTGGGCTGTCACCTACCTGCATATCAGGAATGTTGTCTTCATGTGATATTGTAATGCAGTTATCAACGGCCACCGAATCATCCAAAAAGGAAAGGTTGGTACGAATACAAACCATATCCTCATTAGACTCAGACTCAGGATCAGCAACTTTGAAGTTATCTTCAAAAAAATATCAATACAGTAAGTCCTTACACATTGAATCAACAGTTTAATGGTAAGTAGAAATAATTTGTTGAAGGCCTCAATATTATTATATTTTGATACTATAGCCTTTACAAAAATATTTGGTGACAGTAATAACAGTTTAATGTAAATGCTATTTCGAGGCAAAAAAATGTAGTATGGGGAGTGCCCCTTAAGTTGGGGGTAGCATCACTAAGTTGATGATATCTTAAGTTGGGGCCCATAAGCTCATGGTGTAGTTGTAAACGTGGTAATTTGTAATTTTCAAGGTTTAAGTTGCCAATTTGATGTCACAAATTTACCTTGATGCCTTGTACCCTGGATTAGAACCCAAAATATGACACACGACGAAAATGTGTGACTGAGGTAGGCCCCAACTTAGCTATGGGAGGTTGACTGCCATCGT
>PNEQ01131719.1:0-48129 GCA_003012365.1 Medauroidea extradentata
CTGATTCATTTTCTGTGTCTTATCAGAATTTATGTTTTGTGTGGTAGTAGTTTACAGTAGAGTTATGAGTGTCCTATAATCAGTTGTCACCATGATTAACACCTCACACTTTATACCACCCACACAAATAACCAAACAAAACACCCTGAGATTTAATACCGGTACTATACATCACAGTTGTACATACACTAATTAGTACGCACGAGTTGTAAAACGCTACAGTGTTTATATATGTATATATGTGTATATATACCTATATAAGATAAACAACCGCATGATAAACACACCACACGCAAATTCTGTGGTAGATTGGAGAAGAAAATGTAAGTGGCAAAGGGCTGTACGACATTTCACTTGTACAATGTGGCAACACTGCACGGATGAAGTCCCGTCTTGCGCTACACGTAAGGTATTACTTTACGTCGGTTGCATCTAGTAAACGTAGAATCATGTTTGAACTGCTCGAGATTTTAACCTGTGCCCATGTAAGATATATGTGGAGCGCAATAGTACTACGTTGCCACATTGTGAATGTAAAATGTCACCGTTGAACATTTTGCCACTAACATTTTCGTGTCCAATTTAACCTAGGATTCTCTTGGTGTGCTTAATAAGCAGCTGTTTCTCGATATTCTGTGTTTGTATATATGTATATATATGTATATGTATATGTATATATATGTAGACCCATTAATATAGCAATGTTGCAAAAACCTATTTTATATGGCACCTTTCGTTTCTGTATACTAACGTTTTAGTTCCGACTAACTTCATTCATAGCTTTAATAAAGAAATTGATTTCAAGCCCTCTTGTTGATTTCCCTGATATTTAATTCAATCGCTCAAACAGCAAACGTGCCGATTGGCAATTTTAATTAACGTAGAGACAACGTGACACTCTCAAGTGTTCTAAAATTATTATACGTTTGAAAGATTGCACTGTCATGTTTTATTAACTTTAGTGAATTCTAAGTAGGCCTACCCTACAGTGTTCTAGTTTAGCTGTCCATTTACAACGCGTTCTTTATAGCTATAAGAATATGATAATAACTGATAATGGTTCAATAGTTCCTTACTAACATTAGATATGGTATTAAGTTAGTAAATTAAACATACAACGGTAAAATTCGTACAAAAATGCATACCGCTACGGTAAAAAAATATATACATCAATATTGAGTTTATGTTGTTGATAGAAAAACAGTCTAACCGGACAACCAAACCTTTGAAAAATAACTGCTCAACTGAACTACGCTAAGTTCTAATTACTAGTGATATGCAAAATTCGCGTTATCATTTGGTACAAAGCTAAACTTCACTTTCCTATACATAACAGAGAATAATCCGCTATTCAATTGGCCACGAACTTTTATGTGTTGTCATTTACGCGTGTTACGTCTTTACATACAGAGATTGGCCTCTCTACCGTGTAAGCATTCCCCGTGGCAAGTCACGACAATATCGGCCAGCGGGAGACGTCGAACAAGCCTATAGCCACTTGGAGTCTAGTCAGCTGTCAGAAAATAACGCGAATTTTGCATGTCTCTACAAATTAATAATGCACAAAATTTCCAACAAGTCTTATTAACATGTGTACAGAACTTCCCAGCCGAACCGGGGACACAAGCAGTTTTAACTCGGCTAAAGCAAAGCCAGACTCAAACTGTTCTGGGTCGCATATGAACGACAGACAGTAAATTATCCCTTCCGCCAAGGGATACAGTAGGCCTAATTATTAACGAACTGTGATAACGTAGTTGGTTCTATAGCTTGGTCAGTTACTGAGTCTCACCCCTACATCCAAAAGCTCCCAACCAAAATTGGTGGAAAAGCAGGTGATGACTAAGGGGTGTGTATAAGGGAACCTAACGTTACATAAAAAATAAGTTAGGAAAGACATAACATAGAATTCCTCCCAAAAAGTTCTCTAACTTCGAACTGTCACTATTTAGAAGAACAGAAACACACAATGCAGAATCACATAATTTAGAAACGTCAAAACTTATAATTAAATAATTTAGAACTACCATAACTCAGAAACACATAACTTAGAACAAACATTTTGTATAAACTCATAACTTAGAATAAACGTAGATTCACGTAACTTAGAACAATTGGAAGTTAGAAATTCGTAAATAAGAACCATCACAATGGAGAAACACACAACTTAGAACAGTTATGCACGAGAAACAAACAACGCAGAATCATTTAACTTAAAAACGTTTAGCTTAGAAATAGCAACTTAAAACTGGCATAATTTACCAAGTTTTATCTTATGTGTATCTAAATTCGGTGCTTCTAAGTTGCGTATTTCTAAGTTACGGTGGTGCACCCTGTGCATTAAAGGGAAGTTCGAAACTTAAAACAAGTCCTCAAATCGAAACGGCACAGAAAAAAACATAGCTGTTCCTATTACAAAAGAAACATTGCCACTACTACAATAATATTTTTTTTCTCAACTTGTAAACCACAGATATGAAACAGAAAACGATAAACCGCAAAGAGCTCTCATATATTTACTACGCTGTAAGTTGGATTGGCTTTTGTGGGAGACGTCCATTCACATTTTCAAAACGGTGGTCATTTATCTATGTTTATCGTAATATGACGAATGTGAGGAACAATTTTTTTTCGAATTTAATTAAAGTTGGTATGCACACATAATACGTAGTATGCATATTTAATTTATTCTGCTTTAATGTTTTCAAAATGGAAGCCATTTTTATATTGTTAGCAAAATATGACATCTGAGGAAATACTGAATGCTTTTCTGAATTTTATAAAAACTAGAACACACATAATTAAAATTAACTTGCTTCGGCTTTTGTGTATTTTGTCCACTTCGCGTACATATTTACAAACTGACAGGTATTTGACTATACAGTAATTACAAACACACGAAATTAGAGAAAGATAATTTTTCTGAATTTTAAAATAACTGATATGCAATATAGAGCTGTTACTCCTACTAATTAAATTGACTTGACTTTTATGTTTTTTGTACATACTATGTTCGTAGTTCCAAAATGGAGGCTGTTTCAACATATTTTGATCACACGAGATAGCTAAGGAATTATTTTTCAGAACTACTTCATACCCGTATATAACTTATGAAGACGACTTGGCTTTTGTGTTTTTGTTCGTTCTGTGTTAAAAGTTACATAATGACAGAATTTTTTACAACATTAGCCCACAAGGTATCTGTATAAACGATTGATCAGAATTTAATCTGATCACGTAGGTTGTATCCAATGCAGCGACTCCAGTTTCGTGCATTTTGTTCGTACAGTGTTCAGTATTAATAAACTGTTTTCTTTCGAACTTTTTTTGAACCCATTAAATATCTGAGAACCATTTTCCAAAGTTCCTTCAGATTCGGTATACATTTAGTACTAAGTAATGTAATTTTATAAGTTGTTAGGTTATGTTGAATTTAATGAAATATATATCTTCCGATTTCTGTGTCTTAATGAAATTAATACATAATTTTACTACAAGTATGTCAAGAACTACAAGACTAGTAGAAGGAAAACTAAGTATTTATCTACTCTGTTATCAAAATTTGATTTTAACTTATCTTTATTTTGAGGTCCCTAGTTATAATATAGCAGTAAAATAAACAAATACATTATTATTCAATATTTCTTTATGTGCGTAGACGATTGAAACTTTGAAGGTTACTAATTATTCTGCTAACTTTATATTGTAAGAAAACAAGCAATTTTAATTTAAGTTAAAAGGTTACTTAAAAAAAGAAAAGAAAAAAATCCCAGAAACAAAACATATTCAGGAGAAGGAAAACAAATTGCATAATAATTGTTGTGTACAACTGGCTTCAAATTTTGCAGCAAAGGAGAAAGTGTGTCGTTATTTACACCATTCAGTGAAACGCTGGTCATTATACAAGTTGCAATTTTAATGCCATTTTTGGTGAAAGTGTGGAGTTGGGTGATTTCTGAAATCATAATTTCAATTGTCCTATGCCATTCATCCTTATGTGCGGATGTGCATAGTTAAGGTCATGATCTTTCATTTATTTAAAACAATTACAAATAACTCAAATATTTTTTAACCAAATGCTTTGAAAAAAATTTGAGACTGTGTACAGTCATACACTACACAATTCTGGGAGAGCGTTTTTCAAATTAATGTTCAGTTTGCTAGCAAAAAATATTTGGCTTCATTTTGGCTTATTTTAACAACAAAATATGTCATATTTCAGGGGATGAAATCAAAATATCCATTTGATGTACTGTAACTGAAAAATCCATTTACAAACAATGATATGTAAGTGTTAAAACTGTAAGTCAAAATAATTTCCTGTAACTAATATATTTCACTCTAAACTGAATTTTTAAATACCCTCCAATGTTGAAAGAATGTACTGCATTCCGCATGTGATTACAAATAATTGTTTACAAGAAAAATATTTTTACTAACTTTACACCACTATAACTTAGAACCATTGTAATTTAGAAATTCGTATATTAGAACCATCACAATACAGAAACACACATCTTAGAACAGTTATACACGAGAAACACACAATGCAGTATCGCATAACTTAGAAACGTTGCAATTTGAAAATGGTATATTCAAACTGGCGTAACTTAGCAAGTTTTATCTTCTGTGTATCTAAATTCGGTGTTTCTAAGTTGTGTATTTCTAAGTTACGGCGTGACATTCTGTGTATTAAGGGCGCGGTTTACCGCAATTTTCATCACCACGTTTTAATTTTTATATTTGTACCAATTATTTATTTTCTTGTTTTCGTCACAAAAAATGTGACAAAATTTTTCTCTTATATTTTTTTTTATCTCGCATAATTTTTGCGTAATGGCTCGATAAAGCCATAATTTGCATGTTTCCGTTTTAAGGACGACATTAAAACCAACTCACTTACCAAACTGAAAAAAAAAATCACAGTGAATAACGATATTGTAGGCTACAAATTCAGCTATGTTAAACCACAAACTAGAAAATTTTTGTATTTAAAAAAATATATTAAAATTTTTAAATTTTGATTTTAAATTTTAGCATTTTTTAGTAAATTCAGAAAATTTTTATTCTTTGCTTTTATGTAGGCCTAAGTGAAATTGTATCCTGCGACGTTTTTATCCACTGTGAAATTTTTCAGTTTGGTATGTCAGTTGGTTTTAGTGTAGTCCTTAAAACAGAAACATGTGAATGTTAACTTTAACAAGCCATTACGCGAAAACTATGAGAAATAAAAAAATTTCGTTAGAACCAAATTTAGTCACGTTTTGTGTCTAAAATAAGAGCAAAATATCTGGTACAAATATTAAATGAAAACACGGTGATGAAAATTACGGTAGACCGCTCCGTTAAAGGGATGCCGTACGAACTCGACATTATTTATACGGCGTTGACTCTTTGTTTGTCAGATACTCTTCCTCGAATACGACATCTTAGAAACAAAGTGAAACCTCTTTTCTCACGGAACAGTTCCCGCGATATTTCCGAGCGTTGACTTGGTGTTATACCGACTGTCAAGAGTGGAGATGTGTTAACGTGCGATATGGCGACGAGACAGTCGAAGAACGGAGAAGAACCGCCCCCCCCCCCCCAACCGGAGGGTCGATGGAGTGGAAAAGAAATGACTGCTGACATCATGAGCCACACCAGGGCTTCCTGGTTACGCAGGAAAAAAAGGAGGGTGGGTGGGTGGAAAACGGGGTGTGAGCAAATATCCAGCGTCGCCATTTTTTTTTAACCTCCAGTCTTTTCCGGCCAGTCCAAAGTTTAGCCCGTAATCCGTTGGTTTTTCGACGCGGACTACGCCTTCATCAAGGGCGTTCCAGAGAAAAAAAAATCATAATTTTATATTAATTTATATTTGTGTGAAACGCTGTTGGGTTCGTAGACGATACTTGGGAGTAAGTTATCGTCTTACAAAAATTTTCCAATAATAACATTTCAAAGTAAAAAATTGATTTTTTTTAGTTTATACGCCCCAAAACCAATCAATATAATGAAACGAATTAATTTACAGTGAAAGAGTACATGACACTGGCTAGGACTTCATTCAAACAGTGTTTTGTATGGTTTAAAAATTGCTGCAATTAATTTTTTTTCCTATTAGAATTTTTTTAAAATAAAAAAACTATTTCATATTCGGTTTGTATAGTTGCTTAATACCCTAGCCCGTGGCATAAAATTTGGCTGTAAATTATTTCGTTTAATTATGTTGATTGGTTTTCGGGGGGATATATGAACTAGAAACATGCAAATTTTGAATTTTGAAAATGCCATTGTGAGAAAATTGGCGGAGCTCTGGAACACCCCCAAGGTTATGTCTACTACAGGATAGAAAGATCAATGTTAAAAGTTTGGCACAGGGATAATTTCTGCCACTTGAGCGCTAGTATCGGTAATGGGTTCAAACTGGCCAGTCACAGAGTTTTCGTAATTTAAGTGTTACAGGAATGTGATAATTTAGAACAGAAATCGGTTCGTTTTTCTCTTTAAAATAAAATTAAATGACTTTTATTTTTGTCAGGCGAAGTCAAATTTAATTTTACTGCAGTTTTGTATTTTTTCAGATAGCAATGTGATTAGCGACATACATTTTCCCTATGCCAAACTCTCCCGTTAGAAAACACATTTTCTTTCTAACCTGTTGTAGAATTAACCTTAGTTCGGTGCGGGAAATTATTTTTCCACGACCCCTTGCGCTTATAACAGCTTTAGGAAACGGAACAAGTTCGTGCGTTCGATTTACGGAGCGAGGTATCTAAATCCAAAAAGAGAAACAAACGCGTATCTGAATGACAAAGAAACAGAGTGTTGTGACCGTGGTTGTAACTTTCCGTACTTAAGCGGCATGGAAAAGTAAGTTGTCGAACGAACAACTGGAATACTTAATCTTCGATAACATCTACAATAGCAATCATAATTCTAAGGGCCATTTTTTGTCGAATGGGTATGTCATAATATAACATCTATTTATAAAGCACTAGGCGGTAGTATGTTTTGTTATCAAGTCAAAAATTAAAAATGGTTTATGAAAAATAAGGGATTGAAACCAAAAAATCAATTAAAATTGAAAACTTAAATTGTTGTAATGTTTAATATAGTATTTTAATTTAATAATCTATAATAACAGATTTTAAGGTATACTCGGGTTTTTATTGTAAAATAATATTACTATCCGAGAACCTTTCGCACAGAGGTTTAATGATGTTAAAACTATTTTAAAATCAAAACACGAGAGTTTTTGAAATTTTATTATTACAGAGACCTGGATATTTTCACATTAAAAAGTGTAACATTTTAAGTATTCCACTTTTTTGGGTTTTGTGGATTAAAGCCTTTATTTTTGCAAAAAAAAAGTTTTTAAGTTTTTATGATAACAAAACATACTACCACCTGGTGATTTATAAATAGACGTCCCACAATAATATATAAATAAACTCGACAAAAAAGTATCATCGAATTATGACGAGAAGTTAAGATTTTATCGACGATAGAGTATTCCAGTTATTCGTTCGTTATCGTACCTTCCCTTACCTCTCAAGTGACCAATTATATTACGTTAACATTACGCATCTATAATTTCTGTAAAAATGAACATTAAAGATCTAATGGATACAACCACAGAAACTACAAGATGTTCCTTAACGACAGGTACAAACGCTGTGAGGTGATTCTCTGCTCTAAATGGTATAGATAACATTATACGAACAATGTAACAATGTCGTACTGTAACTCTGCACAATCATGGAGTACTAACGTTCCTTGCATTGAGGAAATAAGGGATGGTATATTTTTATCGTTCCAAGGTGTGTGTAACCCTTGGATCTTTTTTATTATTTTCAAAGACTTGATACTCATACTAATGAATAGGGCTACGATTTTGTCGCGAAAAGATTTTTGCCCCACTTTGTTTCAGTGACTCACGTGCACATCGGCAGTTCAGTATCAAGGTTATTGGCAACGTGTCTTTGTTCAGACACGTTTCTCATTTCACTGCACCAATCAGAATAAGATTATTGTGAGTTTGTACGTCTATAATTTGCCAAGGCCAGTGAGAGTAAAATCATCCAACCACAGACGATGTAGCAGAGCTGCAGGTGTGCACATGACGCATCGAAACCAAATGTTGCAAAAATTTTTCGCCAAAAAATCGTGGCTCTACTAATGAACAATACACATCAACTTCATGCTACAGTCTATGTAAACTGTTTTTGCGGGAAAGAAAGCGAGGGTGCAATTGGTTGATTGCCAAATACGAAACCCGCATTACAAGGCTGTACTAACAGCTTACGGTTCACGTAAAGTAACATCGCAATTCATAGATTTTTTCTTTATTCTTCAGAGGTGTTTATTATTTTAGTTAAAATCATTTTAAATCCCTATTTCTAAGGGTGGATGTCTCCTTTATGAATTAATGTACGACATTGTCCGTAAAATTTTCTCTATCCCTTATTTGGATATGGAATCGCATCACAGCGTATCACTGTAAAAAGAATTCCTAAAATGTTTAGGAAGTAATTAACGTAAACCCAGTATGAGACAGTTACCATACTTCCGTCTTGTAAATATGCAAACTTTTACAACTGTTACAACACAAATCTGTCAGATTTAGTAGCTATACATTTGACTGTTTTATAAAAAAGTTCAGGAGTGCTACAATAGATGTCTAGGAAACAATTATACCATACCTACGTTCTTAGCTCTCCTATACGCACTTGTGGCAAATTTACGAACTATTTTTTAGAATGTAGCTAATGACCATTTGTAGATCATCGATATTTTTCCAAGGTATCTACTTACTTTCAGCTGCTGCTTTTTATATTCTGTCATTGTAAACTTCCCCTTGTTGCATAATTAAACACACACCGTTACGGCGGGGCAGCGGTGGCCGAATGGTCAGCCCATTCCCCTCCCACCAAGGCGATCCGGGTCCGATTCCTGCGGGATCGATCCCCGGATTTCCGCATGTGGGAATCATGTCGGACGATGCCGCTGATCGGTGGGTTTTCTCGGGGATCTCCCGTTTCCCCCGCTCCTTCAATCCGGCGTTGCTCCATACTCACCTCACGTCACCCTTCACCAGTACTAAAGACCTCGATGTTGAGCGCTGACCAAAATCTCTCGCTACACACTTTTACTGGATATTTTATAGACTATGTGTTTTCAAAAACCATCAAACTTTAATACGAAAAAAATAATGTACACACAATTGGCGCCATGTGTAAATGTGATGTCGCCGCTGAAATCGCTTGACATCGGTGCTCGTGCAGTTGATGCTCTAGATACGTCGGAAATAGTGTGACGTCACACTCGAATCATGCGCCACACGTATCAACGGAACTGCGCACGAAAACCTTCGTGAGCTTCATGCTTCCAACGGAACACGACCTTGTGCCGTTGTCAGTGCGCAGCAGAGAAAGTAAGTAACAATTAAAAAAAAGAATGTAGATATTTTGGTTATACACTGTCCAGTCTAAGGTTGCAGCCGAAATAAAAATTGCTAACGAAATAAATCAAAGCAATTGAATTATATCTTGATTCCTCACATTGTGATTGTGTCGTAATAAATTTTCTTAGTATTTACCAATATTTGAAATTATATGTGTTGTGTGCAAAAAAATTTACTGTCATTCGTTGAACGAATTAGTAGAGCCACGATTTTATGGTGGAAAGATTTTTGCACCATTTGGTTTCAATGCCGTATGTTGACATCCGCAACTCTGTTTCACGGTCAGTGATTGGAGGTTTTAACTGTCACTTGTCTTTAGGTTCCGCTGACGAATCACAGACGTATTGCATCACAATAGCCTCATTGTTATTGGTGCAGTCGACAGAGGGACGTGTCTGAGGAAATAAAATGATGCAAAAATGTTTTCGCGACAAAATCGTGGCTCTATGAATTAGCTGCAACCTTAGAATGGATAGAGTATAGCATTGAACAAGTAGGTCTTCAGTGCTGGTGAGGTGAAGGGGTGGCATGTTGTCAGTATGAAGCAGCGCCGGAATTCTGGGGAGGGGGAAACAGGAGATCACCGAAAAACCCGCCGACAGACCGGCACGATTCTCAAGTGCGAAAATCTGGGGAGCGACCACGCCGGGAATCGAGCCCGAATCGCCTTGGTATGAGGCGAGTGCCTAGCTACTGCATCAACCACGGCCACAAGGGGGAAACAAAGAGGAAGAGAGGAATGATCTTTCTATGGGCACGGAAGGGGCAGGAAAGGGCTCGCGTTGTCATCGTGACGTAATTTGTCCGCGGAAGGGATGGCAGGCAAGGAGGGTGGGTTTTAGGGTAAAGGGTTGTATCGATGCCTCAGGACGCCACAGTTGTACGCGACGTGCTGCCGATATTTCGTTCTGGCGCCTCCCTTTCACCCTTCTAAACATTGACAACAGACGTTTCGCTTCGGAAAAAACGTTCGAGATGAACAAGGCTGGCAACTACCGCCTGCCGCGTGCGGCTTTGCGTCTGTCGCTCGCGGGCTTTTACGCGCGCGTAAAAAATACCAAATGGTATTAAGGCCCCTGGGCTAGCTCTACCTTTCTGAGAGGCGCAGGGTATTCCCCTCCCCCGCCCTATCGCACGGTGTACTGTACATCAAGTACTTTAAGGTAGCTGCCTGAGTGAACGTATTTTTTCTCGTTCGAGGCCTGGACGTGCGGAAGCGGCAAGGCACGGCTGTCTTTAGTAGAAGGCCGGAGTCTTTTATGTGGAAACGCTGCATCGGAGGCCTACTGTCGGTCGCTCATTGGTAGCCCTAGTCTGTGTAGACGTGTACGCGTCACTAAAGCTGCATCTAGACACGTCACAGAGACTAGGGAAGTCAAGAAGTGACATGCAGCAGACCCCCGAGATGCAGTGTTGCCACGTTCAAGACTCCGGCCTTCTACTAAAGACGGCCATCAACACACGCATCTCGTATAACCCTAGCCTCTAGACGCAAGTCACTAAACTGCCGTGAATGTCACAGAACATCTAGGAATACAGAAGCCGGTAGGACGGCGAACTCAGCCACACGCGCCAGCAGAATTGGTGCCCTGGCCAGCAACATGGCGGAGACGCCTACCGCCAATCAGTAGGGACCCCTGTTTTTCGCGAAAAGAATTTTGCCCCACTTTGTTTCAGTGCCTTACGTGCACATCTGCAGTTTTGCTTCATGGTCAATGATTGGATATTTTGACTCTCGCAAGCCTAGGGATTCTACCGGCAACTCACAGACGTATGGTGTTGCAGGAATGTTATTGTAAGTGGCTCAGTCAAATGAGATACGGCTCTTCACATTGACACTCTGCCAATAACACTGAAGCAGAACTGTAGATGTGCACGTAAGGCACTGAAACAAAATGTTGCATAATTATTTTCGCGAAAAACAGGGGTCCCTACCAATCAGCTTAAGGTGGCTGCCCTGCTAGCCGGCAGCCGGGCCAATAGAAAAGCTGTCGTAACATGCAGGAGCCAAACATACACGGAACTGGTATCAACAACCTCGGGCAGCCAATAAGAGGCGAAGTTTGTCTGTATCAAACAAACCGTCACGTCATTTCACGTCTGTGTTACTATTTAGTTGATGTAGTCATAATTATGAAGGTATTATGTTAGGATACTAATATCGTGAAATTATTAATGTGTGCCAAAAATAAAATTATAGTTATTGTTGAAAAAAAAAAATGTAACGTGTGAAGTTTTTTCACTATATGTAGAACTGCTTGGTAACAAAATTTTCCACCAACTTATTACATTGCCTTGCATGTCCGTCTGCACTGCAGCTCTGCTTTATGGTTATTGACAACGTGTAATTTTGGGAGGCGTCACGTATTTGACGCTGCAAATAAGAGTCAGTTTTACTGCGACACCAGACGTCTGTGATTTGCTGGTAGAACACGAAGACACTCAGAGTTAAAAACCTTTAATTCCTGACCACGAACCAGAAATACAGGTGTGCCATAAGTAATTGAAACACGTAAAATCTGTGGCTCTGAGCATAAGCGACACACAAGAATGAAATGATGTATGCATTGTTTTTATTTGTTTACGTCTTTTACAACGGCAAAGTTAAGGCATTTTTCCTTATCGTACACTTAATATTTGGTATCGAAATGTGGCACATCATCGAGGTCATACAGTACCACAAACTTAAAACGGTTCCTTGTTTGTACGCTCGTTTTGAAGAAAATTCAACATTTTTTCTTCTCCCTATGCATGTTTCGCAATTTTAAACACATCTTTCTCGCAGATAAACGCGTCTATCAATGCCACAGTGGTCAGTACTTCAGAAATTTAAATTACTTGGTGGCTGATAGTTTCATCCATCCCTGACGTCAATTTTAAACCAAAATTGCATGACGTGTATGAACAATGCCAAAAAGTAACCCACAACCTTCATCACACGTCCGCATATGTTTGAGTCACCAACTAGTTTGTGGTTCGTAGACTTTAATTTGCCTTAAACGTTAGTGCTAAGACATAAATAGTATAAACATAAGGCAATTAGAATTTTCTTTGACTAAGTGTTCTGAAAATTAGGTTTCTAATTTTTTTTTGCGCCCGCAAGGTAGTATCAGTTTTGGTATCGGCAATATCGGACAGGGCCCGAAAATCACATCGGCTCACCTACATTTTAAATTAGTGCCAGAATTACACAAACAGTTAAAATATCTTACTCCATGTGTTATACCGACGAGATATTATTTCACTTGCACATTATTATTTTTAAACACACAAAATCAACCAGTAACAAATTGTTGGTTACTGCTGTTTGAGCTATGTAAGGTACGACACATGATATTTATAGTGAATGTTCACCATCGTCTGTGCAGCGCAGCGGGAGAAGCAAACATTCATGTACGCAGTGTTGCCTACGTGCTAGGCGTGTGCTAGCCTCTGTATCACCAAGTATAAATTTCACGTATCTTTTGCACGGAAACTACTCGTCCTAAACGGTCGTTACATGAGAACTTTTTTTATTACTAATGTCACATTACCTAATAATTCATTTTTAAATGTCACGTTAAAAAAGTGGCCAGCATTCTGAAGGTGGCCACCCCGCTTATTTTCGTAAGGGTTCAATGTATCAAATGGGATTTATTATTGGTTTGTTGACCGTACTTTCAGTCAGTAATATACTGCATTTTGTCAGTTTGCGTCGGTCAGTGTTCGGTTTGTGGCGAAATTAAAGTTTTAAAATTTGATTTTCGAAGGCGAATTACTCCCTTACGTACAAAGTGTCCAAAATATATTCCCTGATTAATTTTTCACAAGGAATCACCTACCAGAGTTTGTCAGTGTTGTTTGTTTACACACACACACCTATATGTATACACGTATACACACACCAACACTGTATTTAAGGTAACGTTACAATTACTAATTTATTAATCAGTTAATGAGCATGGCTCAACTAGAAAGCTGTCCAACATTTAGTTTTTATCAAGCGTTGTTACTTTCTAACAGAAAGTAACAAATTACCGAACACCTCATAATTTTGGTGTAGCAAACAGGGCCACATTATTATTTCTAAAAAAATCTCATCTGAAACACGGCATGGGGTAAAAAAATGTGTATGGACCTTTATGTTCGTTCTAATACGATATGACTTTGCTTGTAACTTCAATTTTAAAAAATAATAATTAAACATCTGGTTGGCATAACAATTTTTCGAGAGCACAAACTTTTCCCTTTGTACTAAACACGAATTCTCCCTACTTCCCTTTCACTTTTCAGATCTGTGTGTTCACGTAGGACTACGCGTCATTTGGTCGGGAATTCGTTTAACTTAAAATTCAATTTTCCACCGAATGACCTTTCTCTCTCTCTCTCTGACGCACGGGCGCGGCTATTTCGCGAGTTTCAAAGAATGCAATAACGAACGTTCCCTTCTCTACAAGTTGTCGCCCGACTTTACATGCCAGACACTCGGTCTGCACCGCTAATGCGTAGAACAGCTGCGCCTACAGAAGAACAACAGTCGAGGGTACGCAGTAAAAGACATCCTAAAATGTTTAGGAAGTAATTAGCCTAAACACAGTATGGGACAGTTACCATAATTCCACCTTGTAAATAAGCAAACTTTTACACTTATTACAATGCAAGTCTGGTAATTTCAGTATACATTTGACTGTTTTATGAATAAGTTTAGGAGTGTTACCATGGATGTCTGGGAAACAATTTTACCATACCCACTTTCTTAGCGCTCCTATACGCACATATGGCAAATTTACAAACAATTTTTAGAGTGTATTCTATCATGCCCTAGTTGATTCCAGATGTCTAATTATTTCTTAGGTTTTTTAGACAACACCCTTAAGTTAGCTTAATGAACAAATTTCAAGAAGGAATGAAATAATTTTTTTAGTGGAAAACAAGTTGTTTTTATCAAAGGCCTTTTGTAGCTGAAAAACTTACGTCCAAAACCGTTTGTTTAATCAGAATAAAATGAATTGTATTTAGAAAGGAAACTGTTAGTACTTTTGTTATTATTATGGGAGTGGGTGAAGTGAGATATTTTGGTCAGCGCTTAACATCGAGGTCTTTAGCGCTGGTGAGTGGTGGCATGAGGTGAGTATGGAGCAGCGCCTGAATGAAAGGGCGGGGTAAACGAGAAAACCCGCCGACCAACGGTATCGTCCGGCACGATTCTTCATACGAAAATACGGGGGCCGACTCCGCCGGGAATCAAACCTTGATCGCCTTGGTGAGTGGCGAATGGTCTGACCATTCACGTCTGTATCACTGTTTAGTCTGTGGTAACATGATGACTGGCGACGATATGGAGCAGACAGACCACGTGGGTAGCGTCACATCCCCCTTTATCATGGCGTGCGTGGCAACTCGTATACTCGCCGTAGTCGGAGATTCCACTGACGCATTGTGTTGTGCGGTAAATGTTATCATTCTGGCCGAGTTTGCCGGTTAATAAAGTATTTCTGGTGGCCTACTCGCCTAAGCCTAGCTGTCTTACATTTGTACCAAGAGAGACATCATGGATAAAAACAATCTGCAGCTCTGCGTCATTGGTATTAGCAGTGTATCTCTTCTCAGAGACGTCACTCATTTGACTGGGGCAAATTATAATAAAGATACAGCGGCACCACACGTCTGTGATTTGTGGGCAGAAACCCAAGACTCACGTTTATAATACTATAACCAATCATTTATCACGCAGCAGGAATTCAGGTGTGCACATAAGACAGGAAAACAAGTTGGCGCTAAATTCTTATACCTAAAATCACCGACTCCGATTAATATTCTGTTCACCCAAGTACAGTTCAGTTACAAACCAATTTGCAAAAGAAAAAAAAAATTCTCAGAGTACTTCACTTGCACGTTAATTGTTTTAACAATACAAACATTTTTAACATGTATCACATAACTAAAAATCTAACTTTAAAATTTTTAAGTAATTATGATTATTATTTTGATTTTTAAATTACACAAGGGCAACGTTATCGGAAGAAGAGAAAGGCAGGAATTACTTGTTATTGCCTAACCATTTTAGGATTGCACATATATTCTGGCGATAAAAACGTGATTTATTTGAACCACCAATAATCATGACTGCAAGAACTGTTACTCTCTGTGCTTCAATTCACCACCTTCCTTGTGGCGCACGTCACACATGCACTGCTCGACTTCCATTATTTGAAGGATTTAAGTCAATGGGTGAACGGTATGGAAAATCATTGCATAAACTCTAAAACATAATTTGTAAATTTACCAGACGTGCGTAGAGGAGCTCTAAGAAAGTAGGTATGGTAGAATGGTTTCCCAGACATACATGGTAACACTCCTAAACTTTTTATAAAACTGCCAAATGCATACTAAAGTTACCAGACTTAACATTTGTAAACGTTAGCATATTTACAAGACGGAGGTATGGTAACTGTCCCATACTGCGTCTGGGATAATAACTACCTAAATATTTGAGGAAGTTTTTTTACAGTGAATGTATTGAATGAATTGTTAGCGTGGTTGTTGAACTCTTTGTATGTCAATTCTGCCAGGCAAGTTTACAGTTGTCGAGAATTGTACAGATTTTCACGCTAGTTAGCTATGTTGACGTTGCAGCCAATAACATGCTGGTCTGCTAGTGCTGCTTATTACAAAAATATAACAAAATATTTTGTAGCCAGTAGATCTTTCATGATCGTTGGTCTACGGCGTGGGTGAATGAGGAGTGTATGCAGTTATTTACAGGGGAACTAAATTTTCGCATAAAGAATATCGCCCCAGTTTGTTTCAGTGTCGACGCCTCCCGCTGGCCGATATTGTCGTGACTTGCCGCGGAGAATACTTACACGGTAGAGAGGCCAATCTCTGTAAAGACGTAAAACGTAAATGACAACACGTTAAAGTTCGTGGCCAATTGAATCGCAGATTATGCTCGGTTATGTATAGGAAAGTGAAGTTTAGTCTGCTACCAAGAAATAATGCGAATTTCACATGTCACTATCTATTGGTAACTAACCCCCCCTTGCGATAAAACAAATTGCAATTTGTACAGCGAACTTTTTTGTTGATTAGTGATACATCTCAATTGTGTTGGGGTTGTACTTGCAAACCACAGGCGTATGGTGTTACAATACCCTGATTATGATTTGTACAATAAAATGACTGACATGTCAGAACAAAGTCACGCTGCTAGTAATTGGAGGGTCTGACGCCATACTGAAACGAGTAATTTTTCTTAAATGCTTGGAAAAATAAGTTTAAAATTCAGACATGAACCATGAAATTTCAGTATTGATGTACGTAAAGTAGTTCTTATTACATTCTTTAATCGTGTTTATTTAGCCATATATACGTATAATTTGGAATCAAAGAATACAACTTACCGCTTTACGAAGAAAACATGGACTAGTTCATTACGGCACCAGACCCTTTAATTATGACGAATAGTTAGAGGCCGAAAAAATTCGCGGGTTCATGGACCTGGAAGCTAGCCACCAAGAATATTGGCGAAATCATGCAGACAGCAGGTGTTTAATAACTGCTCGTTGACACAGTCAAATGGGCCTGTATTCAGCTACAGTTTTATTATTGGCTCAGTATCGAGTAAGTCAACGGCCAGTTGTGAACATGATACCGACCTATAGTTGATGGATCTCTAGCATGCGCCTAAAGGAAAACGCGGATTTTTCATGTCTCTACGCATAGTTGCCGATGTGACCATACGGCACTGAAACAAAATGATACAAATTTCTTTTTGTGACAAACTTAGCCTTTGTACAAAGAGACACATCTGCTGCAGGCCTTTACATAGGACATATAATGTTCTAAAATATTTTTTTTTGCGTAAAATGAGAAGCCCTAAAAGTTTGCACGTTATATATTCGGGTAGCGTCCAGACTCAACAGTGTAAATATTTATTGTTGAAAGTCTCCCGGAAGTAAGCTTGTGCACGAAACCGTAAAATTGTACCCTTGGAGGACGTATTTTGGGTTAATATGGTTGTCTGTCTTCCCAAGGGACATTATAAGTTGGTATACGTGATACATGTGAAAGCCAAACGTATTTACCTTCAGTTATTTTTCTACTTCGGGGATTCTCAGAAGTTCGTAACAAGAAAGACAGCCGAAGAAATGTCTCACAAGATACTTTGACGTGATTTGATTTTCAGAACTAAATTAACGTTCCTGCTTACCATTCTCGAGGGTAAAGGGAGAGGGGAGAACAAAATTGGAAAACATTCCGTCTTTTTCAACTATGCATTTCGTTTCCTGAGAATCCGGGAACGTAACAGTACGGGGTAGATAAACATTTATTTCTGAAATTCATTTTAATAAGCCAATGAAACATCTTCTACAGTTGGAACTTCGCAAACAACTTCTACATCTCCCTAGTAAACACATTTCTTATACATTTGTGTGTAAAGGTCGTTCAGGATAAAGTGAGCACTGAAAAGTTAACCTTTGAAAAATACCACTAGCCGTTACTGCATATAATTCTACATTAACTATAGTTACTTTACTATTTGTATGGTTGGCAGCGAAGTAACCCAATAGAGTTTCGTGTATTTTCCTACTTAAATACAACATCACTGAAACAAAACCAACCGAAATATAAATACTTATAGTTTACGTAATAAATAAACTATTTTATCAAACCATATAGCGTTATACCGACTGCACAACCTATCTTACGCGCGCAAACATCAAGTGGCGTGTCCAGCGAGGTTAGACATGTCCCGTTGTCAGTCGTTAGGCGAGCAACGATACGAATTGGCTGGAAATAGAACTTCAGAGGTTTTTTATTACGTACTGTATCTCGAAGCACCTATACTAGTACACTTTATGCATTTAGTACACAGAACTTTGATTTACATATTAATCTTCGTAAATAATATGCTCACAATTTAGAAATTAATAATCAAGATGTGATTGAAAGTGTTCGTATCTCAGTTTATAACTATGCAAATACCTTAATAATGTAAGTTTTCATTGTCTTATGTGTAGAGTCACGATTTTATGGTGAAAAGATTTTTGCACCATTTGGTTTCCATGCCTTATGTTCACATCCGCAACTCTGGTTCATGGTCAGTGATTGGACGTTTTAACTATCACACGTCTTGAGGTTCCACTGACAAATCACAGACGTATTACGTCACAATAGCCTCACTGTTATCGGTGCAGTCAAATGAGGGACGTGTCTGAACAAAGACACGCTGCCAATAGCCGTGAAGTAGAGCTGCCGAGGTGCACGCGAGACACTGAAACTAAATGTTGCAAAATTCTTTTCGCAACAAAATCGTGGCTCTACTTATGTGAGATTCCTGATAATAGCTCGTGATTATTTTGATTCATAAACGGTTTTATAAATTCGGAGCTGGTACGATTATGTGCAGATTTGTACGAAATGGAGTACAGGGAATTGACTTGTTTCGGAGAAATGGATGTACCATTTTCATGGAGTTAAAACTTAATGGCGTGTACCATGGCCGTCTTTAGTAGAAGGTCGGTGTCTTGAATGTGGCAACGCTGTATCGGAGGCCTACTGCCAGTAGCTCATTGGTAGTCATAGTCTGTGTATACGTGTAAACGTCACTAAAGCTGCATCTCGACTCGTTATAGGGACTAGGGCAGTCAAGAAGCAGCAGGCTCCCGATGCAGCGTTGCCACATTCAAGACTCCGGCCTTCTACTAAAGACGACCATGGTACGCGCCATTAAGTTTTAACTCTACGAAAATGGTACATCCATTTCTCCGAAACAATCACATTGGTTGCTCTCTGACATACTGATATCGTATACTTGGATTTACTATGCTTTAATTATATATTTAGAGATAGTGATATTTCGCGAATTCAATTACCTGCATGTTAGAATCACTTATCTTATGCATACTCAAGCCCCGACCATTTGTCCTCTAGCTGCTACTCAGTGGAACAACAGACAATGAACGAATAGACGGGGTTTGAGTACGCATAGTATATTTGATCCTAATACACAGTTCATTTAATTCGCGAAATTTCACAATCTCTGTCTATATTATTTGCTCAGTCCTCTCTAGGAAGTGTCAAATAATTCAAGGATCAATTGCGAAAGTGACACAAACATACATATGTTTGGAATATAGCTTGTGCCTAAAATAAAACCCGAGTTTTTTATGTCCCTATTAATATTTGCATCCAGACAACTCTAGGCAGAATACGCAAACACTACACAATGAAACTATGATTAGTTCTTATGAAAGGTATACGTACAATAATGACGTTCTTCCTCGAACAATACATGCGGTGTGGTTTCACTTAATTCACTTAGACACAGTATCTCACGTTGACAGCTAAACGAAAATTGTCATAAGCAGAGGGGAAGAGTGTGTTTCCAGCTAAAAAAGTCGCTTCGTGATACAATTATTTCGGCGTATTTTTATCTATATTATACCTGAGGACACAATTTACGTGTTTTATTTTTAAGTGCTGGGAACATTAACTTCAGGTGGGAGGAAAAATTTCCATATAGTTGTCCCTTACGTGAAACTTGGAAATACTACTTTCTCCCAAGAAACACATCTCACAAAACTTGTTACTCAGAAACACGGAGCGTATAGTGTTCTTTACCTCCTGGCGTTATTTTCTTCAAGAGCAGCTTAAAAGAAAAGTTTTATCTTTTTCTTGGGGAATACAGCGAGTTGAGGAGGAACTAAAAAGTAAGTTGCGCAAGAAATATTAGCAAGATAATGCCGAGCGAAATAACAGGCAGGGGAATTTTTCTCCACTCCTGCTCAAATTGGTATCATTGAAGATTCTTAAGTGCCGAGTAAGAACCGATTGCATGTATTCGTTTTTTTACGTATTTAAATCTGCACCTTGTTTAATATGTCATCAAATTCACTTAAAATAGTAGGCCTACGTCTTAAAAACGACGTGATAGAAGACCTGTCTTGCAAAGCAGCAGGAAATAACTAAATAACTTCAGTAATATTTTTTTAGCAACAAATTGCGTTATTTTGAATTGGTGTGTCTTGGCCAAGGTTTAAGAACTACAGGTCTCGACACTAACCTATCTACTAATGCTATTGAGTTGACCCCTTTATGACTGAAAGCGCCACTAGCAATGCAGTGTTGTTTTAACATTGCAATATAGCGTCTTACTAGCAGTTCTCCTAGCAGCTCCGACACGTATTTGCTCCTTATAGATCCATTTACACAATGTTAAAACACTAGTTTATCAATTGCGCCAATCAGTCATAACATGATCAATTTTCAACTCCCAGTATCCAGACCTGTTCCTCTATGGCCGTGGTTTTGACAAACAATTTTTTTTCTACATGTCATGAAGAGCCTCAAAAGATAAAGACTTTTCAACTGGATAATAAATAAGTAGGGGAAGATACATTTTGGAAGTTCAATTACCATCATGTTGCAATCCGCTGTCTTTATCTTACCTCAATAGCAACAGAATTTTTCTTACCATCACTGTAACCTTAAAACAAACGTTTTCTTTACGGGAAACTTACGTTGCAGTTGCTCGTATTTTAATAATACGTTTCCTTGCAGCAACAAACTTTTTGCTGTGACAAAGTAAAATGTTTTTAGAGTGCACACTTTTGCAAAGATTTTCCCATTATATGGTATACTTAGGGGCCCCTATTTTTCGCGAAAAGAATTTTGCCCCACTTTGTTCCGGTGCCGTACGTACACATCTGTAGTTATGTTTCGTGGTCAGTTATTGGATATTTTAACTGTCTCGAGCCTAGAGATTCTACCGACAAATCACATACGTGTGGTGTTGCAGGAACGCTATTGTAATTTGCTCAGTAAAATGAGATAAAGCTCTTCACATAGACACGCTGCCAATGATCATAGAGGAGAATTGTAGATGTGCACGTAGGGCACGGAAGCAAAATGAGGCAAAATTCTATTCGCGAAAAACAGGGATCCCTATGTATACTTTTACAGAATTATTTCGGTTTTCACAAAATATGCGTATAAGCTTTCGAAGAGTCAATATATTATAACGCTTGACCACTAGATCACAGACGCACAAATAAGTTGAGTAGTTTTATAAGTACCATGAAAGCTGCACTGAAAATAACTTTTGAGCATAAGACGATATGTAGGCCTAGTAGTTGCAGGGTCGATGACTTCAAGTTCTTGTAGAGGCTTAGGGTCTTAGGCTTGTTGTGCTTTCAGCTCGTTCAATAGCAAACTTCGAGACACATCCTACAGTAAGGAAAATTAATTACTGTTTATAGTTGAAATATCGGTCCAAGGAGCTTATAGTGAGAAATTTCGAACCTCCGTCTTCGTTGTCCTGTTAATAAGATCTGAACCATAAAGGAAATGTGAATTAAATTCGCCCGCCAACATGCAGAAATAAGGGTGTTCACCCCTCTAATTTTACGCGGTAATCTTACTCAATACGTTGTACTGAACAAAAGAATTTGCTCTTGATGCAAGTGACCATCAACTACGGTTTCAGTTTAAAATGCTCCCAAAGTGGTCACGTGACAATTGCAGGGAGTCTATTCTTTAACTTCACCTTTGGTAAAGATTGTCACTCGTGAAAGTCTTTACGGTTTTATGTAGGCCAGTAAAACCAACCGACATACCAAACCGAAAAAATTCAGTGTATAACAATGTTTTAGGCTGTGATTTGAGACGTATGAAAGTTTTATATATATATATATATATATATATATATATATATATATATATATGTATGTATGTATTTTTAAAAATTGAAAAATTGTTGAAATATTAAAATTTTCATTTTAATATTCATCATTTTTATTAAATACAAAAATATTTAATTTTTTTGTTTTTATGTATGTCAAATCGTTCCCTACAGCATTGTTTTAAGCTGTGAATTTTTTTTTTCAGTTTTGTATTTCTGTTGGTTTTAGTGGCGTACATAAATCCGTAAAGTGCAAAATTTGACGCTCTCGACTCGTTATGCAAAAACAATGAGAGATACACAAATTTTCTAAGAGGAAGATTTAATCAAAATTAATGTCTAAAATAATAAAACAAATATCTGGTACACATTTAAAAATAAATAAAGACGTTGAAAATTGAGGTGAACCGCGCCCTTAAGGGAGAGTGTTAGACAATGTAGTTGTATTTTCAGTTTTGAGCAACAACATTTAATCAAATTGTATTATCAAAACTTTATCTTCGACAAAGCTCAGGATATATTCTTGGTAAACTGCTCGACATAAATAATAATTGAATCTTTCATTAATTTGTCATGCAGAATCCCTGCAAGTGAATTCTACTAAGTTAACCTATACTGATGATCAGTTCCACTCGTGTTCCTGAACCCTGTGTGTCTACCTGATGACGGGAACAGATTTCAGTTCCCGAAACGTCGTTCTACTGTCTGTCTGGAAAACTACTGAGTTTTGTTTTCTCTCATCGTTGTGTCGTTTGTTGTTATGTTCGTGTCTGATAACTACTGAATTTTTCGTTTCGCCACATCGTTGTGTCGCTTGTTTTTTTGTTCGTGTCTGATATAATACTGGTTTTATTTCGCCTCATCTGTGGGTTATAAATTTTTTTCTGTTTGCCCTTTTGCCAAAGCAGACCTCAAACTTGGGTTGTCTGCCGTGGGCTTTTCTCTTGATTTTTTTATATATGTTTCTTATCTCTTGGTCCTTGTTTTTATTTGACCCGATTCCATTTATGGAATGTTATGTTGTGTATGTATACTATTGACTAAAGCATACTCTGCTTATTTATGTTCTATTACCTTTAAGCCCAGTATACACAGGCATATTTCTAGTACGTGAAAGTGAGCATCAAATGTGTACAAGAAAGGGAACAGTAGCTAGTGTTATATCTAGTATCCTACCAAATTAATTGTTTAGTTCACACGGCCAACTTTCTTGTACAATCTAGTGTACACTATTAAATTTTTGAATACAGATTTTATGGCTGCATTTATAGTATTGGAGGTAATAAGTGCAATATTTATTGTACCTGCAGCAAAAATAAGCTTTAAAATGTAAAAATGGAATTATTGTCTCTAGTTATTTACATCCAGATGTAAAGTGACACGGCGTACGGTCAGCAAATATTCCTTTAATAGCATATTTTGTTCAGATAAGAGCATTTATTTCAAAATGCTTCGTATTTTTATGCTAGTTTGTTCAGGAATATTTGTGTGTGCATAAAATTTGTTTGTTTACATTCGACTTGTACAAGAAAGATAATGAAAAATAGAACCGTCCCTGTCCCGCACTAGTTAGTATACAAGTTCTTGTATGCTAGTCACTAGTATGCTCGGTGGCCGGTCACACGATACAAGTTTCTTACAAGTCAAAGTGAACAAGAAAGAGTTCACCTTCTCGTACAAGAAAGACGTCCGTGTGTACTGGGCTATAGTTTTCTTTGACAGTCATAGGACAGTGATAGGTAAAACATACTGATTGACAATTAAGGAGATTTACACATAACTCATAAGGCATCGATATTAAAGGATGGAAAAATGTTTCTGCTACAACCTTGAGGCTCTAGCTATGAAATATTATATATATATATATATATATATATATATATATATATATATATATATATATATGTGTGTGTGTGTGTGTGTGTGTGTGTGTGTGTGTATGGGTGTGTGTATACTAGCTGCCCCAACATACGTTGTTTTGTCACATAAATAACTTATTGTAAGTGTGTAAGGATGTGGTATATACGTGGAAGAGGTCTAAAAATAAATAAATAAATAATTATAATACAGCAGCGATACCTGGTGGGGATAGACTGATGTCAGCTCGTGGGGATAACTGATCAATTATCACTTACACAGTTATCGACCGGGTTCTAAAATTATTAAATTAAAAATATTTACTAAATAATAGCACTTAGGAGTATAAAAATAGATAAAAACCTATTCGCAGACCTACCGAATGTATATACAAAGTTTCATTGAAATCGGTTAAGCTGTTTCGGAGGAGTATGGAAACAAACACTGTGACACGAGAATTATATATATATATATATATATATATATATATATATATATATATATATATATATATAGAGAGAGAGAGAGAGAGAGAGAGAGAGATCTTAAAAATATTTGGGTTTGCCAGTTAAATATTATATTTGAAAAAAAATTGATTTAACCACATTAAATTCAACTATTATTACTTAAACATACCTATTTACTCAGTATGCTTGAAAACTTCCCTGCTTCCCGAGTCTGCAAGTAAGAATCTATGCATATGCAATGGCTAAAATAATACACATGCTCATACATTTAATAAACAAAAGCTACAGAGAGCTTAATATTAGCTTGCTTTGGATCTCTGCATTAACGTAGCATCACAAAACTGTTAGTTTTTCTGATACTTCTTAAAGAAGTAGTAAATGTTACCTCGACAGGTAAGATGTCGATACTGAACCACATTGACACAGATTGTTTTATTTTTACAAAATACCATACGGACAAAAAAACCGTGGTGCGAAGTAACCCATGTTAAAATGAGGCGTAAATGTGCGAGATAAATTGAATGGGTGATATGAAAAAGGAAAACATTCAATGTTTGATCGAAAATGAACTGATATAGCCAAATTGTAATTCATATGTAGCTTCATACATGGAGATAAAGAAAAAAAGGATTCCGTGATTCCTTACACCGTTATAAATAGAACTTAGTATTTTGAAATAAGCTGTAAAATGAAAACACTACCTCTTAACTTCAGCTAACCACCAATAGAGTCGCTGCAGTAGTGTTTCAGTTCGTTATGTACTCTATGGTACTGTGACTGTGCAAAAGTAGCGTTCTAATGTGTGATTAGTATAATGTAGGCACGATGGCATAGAACGTGCTATTATCGTAAATAACTGCATTTGTATTACGATAACACGGCTATAAATGATTACGGCAATGAACTTCCAAATTGAGATAAAAAAGGAAAACATTCGTCCAATTTTAAATGCATATGACTTTATGTACTTACATGACTATATGTTTCTCAGGTAATTTCCCGTTTCCTTAAGTCCTAACAAAGAAATGTTTAGTTGTAATTATTCCGATGTAATCGATAGTTTAGTAACAAAATAGTTTTTCCCGTTGTCCGGAAAGTTGGTCGTAATGGAATCTTTACCTTCACACATTCAATTTTGATATTACTGTTGTGTGGTAATTCGACGTTGCACATATTGAATTAATTGTAGAATCACGTTTCAGCACCGTTTTGTTTCAGAATTATGCGTACACATTGACAGATCAGCTCCACTTGTCATGGCTTTCTACTGGCTAATTACAGACGTATGATATCGCAGTAATTTTACTCTGATTGGTACAGTCACATGAGTAACACGTCTGAACAAAGATATGCTGTCAATAACCATGAAGCAAAGCTGCAGATGTGGAGGAAAGGCCACTAAAACAAAAGAGCGGGAAAAAAATACTTTCCTGACTAAATCGTGGAAATTGGTATTAAAAACATATTTGCGTAGAAAAATTTACTTAAGGGCGCATTCTACAGCAATTTTCATCACAATGTTTTATTTATTTATACCATTTATTTTTTCTCTTTATTTTAGACACAAAATTTGACTAAATTTTTTTCTTAAGACATTTTTTTATCTCTCATAGTTTTCGAGTAATGGCTTGTTAAAGTCAAAATTTACATGTTACTGTTTTCAGAGCGTCACTAAAACCAAATCACACACCAAACTGAAGAAATTCACAGTGGATTAAGATGTCACAGGCAAAAAAAAAGTGGTTTATCACAGGTAAACTTGCAGCCTATAACGCGTAATTTACTGTGATTTTTTTTTTTTTTTTTTTTTTTTTTAACTTTGGTAGTTCAGTTGATTTTAGTGTCGTTCTTAAAACGGTAACATGCAAATATTGACTTTAATGAGCCCTACGCAAAAATTATGAGAGACAAAAAAAATTATATAACAAAATCATTTTACCACATTTTGTGTCTAAAATAAGAAAAAAAAATTCTGGTACAAATATAAAAATGAAAACATGGTGATGAAATTTGCTGTAGACCGCACCCTTAAGGGTGTTCATGTGCGATAAAGTCATAGTTTTATATTTACATCTAATCATGTTAGTTTTGTAGAAGGTACTTGTGGGTGCAGTTTCCTCTCAAGAAACAATTTCAGGTCTCATAGTTTTCACATAACTGTGCGTCAAAGTCAAAATGTGCATGTTCTGCTGTCATGCAAATAGTGAAAATCAGTTGACTTACGTACGTGAAATAATTCAGTGTGATAACATACTACGTACTACGTAATAAAACATTTGAAAAAATCCCGCGAACTATTTTTTAATTTTAAAATAATTGTGGAATTTGCAACTTTTTTTCTGTACTTCTGCGATTTTTTTTTAAATTAAAAAGATTGCATTGTGGTTTTTTTAAATGTTTTATTGCGTACCTTATGGGATGCAAGTTCACAGTGAATTATTTTGCTTAAGTAGGTCAGTTGGTTTTTACTATTTGCATGGCAGTGTAACAAGAAAATTTTGACTTTGACTTCATTATGAGAAAACTATGAGAGTTAAAATTGTTTCGAAAGAGTTAAATTTACTCGAAAGTATCGTCTTCAAAACTAACAATATTTCATAAAAATATAAAATTTGACTTTATCGCACTTGAATACACAGTTTTGAGCTATTTTCCCACCCCCTCCTCGGGTCCAGACAGACATCTCCAATATTTCCACCCTCCCAGACGTGGCACGCTGACTACAGCGCGTGTCTCGAAACGTGTAGTCATGCGCGGCGTCGATGTTCACAGTGTTCCCCCTCCCCCTTCCCCGCCAACACCAGCCTCCTGGGTTGTTCGCATCAAACCCTTGCGTGAGTCTTCACGCCTCTCTCGTCGTTTGATGTCGTCGTGAGATCTCGTTCTATTCCCCTTCCCCCCTTCCCTACAGGCTCCCTGTGTTTCAAATACATCCCCCCTTCCACCCAAAGGCTTCCGGGACAATTTATCCGGCACGCTTGCTTGCTATCGCGTCGCTCGTTTGGAAACCCTGTACCCTATTTTGTCTCCCCCTTCCCCTCACCTGCCTTCACTGCTTCCATCTTCAAGTCGAAGAATCGTCTATGTTCTACCACCTCGGTTAACACTTTCCTTACCAGCAGACATCAACGCCCGTTATTACAGGCGCTGTAAATTTAAATGTTTGTATTTTTAAAAGATACTTATTCTTTATTTTAGACGTGTATCGTAACTCAATTTTGCTCTTATGCAATTTTTTTTTCTGTCATAGTTTTTACGTAATGACTCGTAAACGTTCAAAATTTCAATTTTACGGTTTTATGTACGCCATTAAAACCAACTGGCATACCAAACTGAAAAAATAAATATAATAAATACAGTTAATTACGACATTGTAGGCTGCACGATCTCATTTATTTAAAAAAATAATATTAAAAATAATAGCTGAAATTTGAAATAAAATTAAAAAAAAATTAAGAATTTGTTAAAAAAAAAAAAAAAAAAAAAAAATACGTACTAGGGTTCCTGTCTATGAAGCCAGTGTCCAGAGTTTAACGGAAAGTTAATTTTCAATGCAATATCTCCTCAACGAATCACTTTTTAAGAAAATCTTTTCCAAATATATAGTATTCCGCACAGAATTTCTGGAAGAATAACGCTATTGTAAGAAATTCTTATTTTTAAAATTACATAATGTCTGCAGTATACTTTAAAATTTTATATTACACACAACATAGTAGAATAGTAGTTTTTCTCCTTGAAAAAACCACGTACCAATTAGAAACAGTAAAAATTTCGCGAGTTCACTGACCTGCATTACAGAATATTTAGGAGTATAGAAGAGAAATAGCTGATAGAACAGTGGACACAGTCACACACGCCAGCAAAATGGCTACCCTGGCCAGCAACATGGCGGAGACGCCTATCGCCAAGTAGCGTAAGGTGGCTGCCCTGGATCGACAAGTGCCATGGGAAATACTGTAAGTAGGAGCACAGGCTGGTCAAACCCGCTGAGATAAAGCCTTAGCTAAGTGATGTTGGAATTGTGCAGGTGGTAGTTTTAATTTCGCTAGCATAGTGGTGATGGGACTTATTACATGATTACGCAAAATGTGAAGGATAGAAATAAAAAAAATAATGGCTACATTTAGATTAAATTTTCAACAAATTCATATGCTGCCATATGAATATATATAATAATATTAATGACAACTTATCCCAAGTAATGGCCTCCGGCTGGGAACTGGGCGCAGCATTTCACCTTGGCTTTTTTTTTGCCCTGCTAGTCGGCAGCCAGGCCAACAGGAAATCTGCCGTAACATGCAGGAGCCAAACATACACGGGGCTGGTATCAACAACCTCGGGTAGTCAATAAGCGGCGAAGTTCGCCCGTATCAAACGAGCCGCCACGTCATTTCACGTCTGTATTACTATCTAGTCTGTGCCTGCATGTTAGCCTCAAGGTATAAATGTGTACCAAGCAGACAACAGCTGATCATTGGCTCCTCTATGACACATTCCTACCAGGTCTGCATTTAGTTGCTACTTTGTTTTTTGGATGAGCATATTCAAGGAAGTGTCAAATAAGTAAAGAAACAGCTGCGAAAATGACACGAACTTATAGTTGTTCGAAATGAAGCTTATGACAAAAGTAAAACGCAAAATTTTTAGGTCCCTAGTGACTGAATCTTAAGGGTTTTTTTTTTTCGTATTTTAAACAGAACAATTAATTTTAAATCATTACTTTTGAAATGGATTAATGAATAACTAACTTGTATTGAAACTAGTTCTCTATTTTAACTTAGTGCATGCAAGTTAGGTAAGCATAACTCGTAATTAAGGAAAGGAATAATTCACAATTTAAATGACCCGCACGCTACACTGTAAAAAAAACTTCCTCAAATGTTTAGGAAGTTATTATCCCAGACGCAGTATGGGACAGTTACCATACTTCCGTCTTGTAAATATGCAAACGTTTACAAATGTTACAATACAAGTCTGGTAACTTTAGTATGCATTTGACTATTTATAATTATATTTAGGAGTGTTACCGTGGATGTCTGGGAAACTATTCTACCATACCTACTTTCTTAGCGCTCCTATAAGCACGTCTGATAAATTTACAAACTATTTTTTAGAGTGTAGACTTCATTGTCCTTTGCATACTCAAGCCCCATACATTAGTTCATTGTCTATTGTCCCAGCAAGTAGCAGTTAATTGACAAATGATTGGGGCTCGAGTACACACGTCAGTTGATAATAATTACAGACCCGAAAATTTCGCAAAATCATTAGAGAAAACGTTACATTTCAAACACCGGTACACGTTCATTTATTTCGTGATTGAGTGAGTGTTGGTGTAACTCTTGTTTGATGTCTGTGAACCAATAGCAGACCTGCACCAATATACTCAGTGACTCCCGTGCTACCTTGTCACATGTACAACTGTCCACTCATTTGAGCAGCAGACAATGTACAATTAGCTGAGGACATAGTGTATACAGGACTGTCCAGTCTAATCTGCTGGTCTTTGAACCTGCGAACTTTCCGGGGTCTCTAATAATAATATCACGGACTAGATAATAATACAGACGCGAAATGACGTGGTGGCTCGTTTGGTACTGACGAACTTCGTCGCTTATTGGCTGCCCGAGGTTGTTGATACCAGTCCCCGTGTATGTTTGGCTCCTGCTAGGGACCTCTGTTTTTCGCGAAATGAATTTTGCCTCAGTTTGTTTCAGTACCTCACGTGCACATCTTCAGTTCTGATTAGTTGTTATTGGCAGCGTGCCTGTGTGAAAAACCGTATCTCATTTGACTGAGTCAATGAAAATAAAGTTTCTACAACACCTCACGTCTGTGATTTGACGGAAGAATCCCTAGGCTCGTGATCACGAAGCAGAGCTGCAGATGTGCACGTAAGGCATCGAAACAAAGTGGGGCAAAATTCTGTTCGCGAAAAACAGACGTCCCTAGCTTCTGCATGTTTCGACAGGTTTCTTATTGGCCTGGCTGCCGATTATCAGAGCAGCTGCCTCACGCTGATTGGCAGTAAGTTTTCCGCCATGTTGCTGTCCATGGAAGCCATTTTGCTGGCGTGTGTGACTGAGTTCGCTGGCTACCGAATATTTCACTTCTGTATTTCTAAATATTCTGTGATAGTATTTAGGTAATTTAAATCGCTAATTTTTCCTTTCCTTGATCATAATAATACTAAGAAGTCTGTAACGTAGGCTGATTTCTCATTTTGTATATATTTTTGTAATTCAAAACCACGTTTCATTTTTTTTTTAATAGAAACAATATGTATGGACCCCAAATTTTTGTGGAAAGATTTTGGAACCAGCTTGTTTCAGTTACGTGCACATCTGCAGCTCTGCCTCATTGTAATTAATCACATGTCTCTGAATATCACGCATCTTGGGGGTTTCTACTGTCAAATCCCAGACTTATAGTGTCTCAATGGCCTTATTCTCATTGCAACAGTCGAATACTGCTCGTCAAACCTAAGTGTAGCCCCGGGTAGGGGAGGTAAGAGCGCTAGTGTTTCGAGGTCGCCGTGTGAAAACATAGGAGGGGAATGTCTAGGGGGCCCTTCCTCCATGTACAGTACATTCATATTGTAAGCGACCATCTGTAGCAGACAGCATAAAGGTTGGACAACAACTACACACTGGTTGTCCCTTTCCAGCTGACGAGACTGTACGAGTTGCTTGTCGCGACGGCCATGCTACGTGATCGCTACTGGCTGGGGGGGTGTAGTGGGTCGAAGGAGAGTAGGAGGGTGGGGTATGCCAGAGAGGAGGACGGTTGTAGTTCACATATTTGCCGAGGACACACTTAGGTTTGTCGAGTAGTAAATGACAACTCTGCACAAAAACACGTTGCCAACAACTATGAAGCAGAGCTGCAGATGTGCATGTAAGGCACTTGAAGAAGGTGGTGCTAAAATATTTACACAAAAAATCTGTGGTTCTTAACAACAACTCTGTAAAAAGGTGGCTAGATGTTTTTCTAATTTAAGGCTAATTAGCCTAGAGTATACTATTATAGAATCGTCTACATTCATTGAAAGTATTGACAAAATAAGAAATAAATGAATATAAGAAGGGACCTGAAAAAAATCGGTTTTTCTTTTAGACACAAGCTAGAATTCTAGCAACTGTAAGTTCGTATCACTTTCACAATCGGTCCTTGACTTATATGACACCTAGTTTAAGTCACTGACCCAATAATTAAAATATAACTTAATGCGGGCCCATACTACTGTGTCAGCAAGCTGCTAATGTAAAGCTTCTGTTTGTTTGAGTGCACATATATTATTGAAGGCTAGCCTGCAGGTAAGTGAATCCGCAAATTTTTCCGGCCTCTAAATATAATACATATTTTCTGGCACGAGAGAGCACAATATAGTAGTAACAGTTTTCTAGGCAGTTGTTAGGTAAACCGAAACAAAAATATGTTTTATTTAGACTTGAAAAAAGTCTGTTTTATTTTCGGTGCAAGCTATAATTCAAACGATTGGAAGTTAGTGCCTTTCGCAAATTAACCCTTGACTTAATTTTTGGAGACGCGGAAATTTCGCGGATTCAACGATCAGCCGGCTGGACTCCACAGTCCTGTGCGCACTCTGTCCTCAGTTACTTGCACATTGGCTGCTGCAGAGATTGACCAGTTGTGTACACGATGTATGGCGCTGAAGTGTGTGACTGTTTTATTCGCAGATATTTTTATCGGTATAGAATTTTCAAGAACTAGACGCGATCGTGAACCTAACTCACACAAACATAAATTCGTAATTAAACGTCTCTTCGAATGAATTCGTGAGATTTGCAGGTCTCTAATTATTGTACACATCCTAGAGGATGCTGAGCAAATTATGAAGAAAGGACCAAACCCATACTGAGTCACGTGATATCGCTGTGTCAGTGAGCAGCTCTTGTCTGCTTGAGAACGTACATGTTCTTGGAGTCTAGCCTACAGTTCAGTGAGCCCGTGCATTCTTCCGGTCTCTAATGATAAGAAATATCAACTGGCGAAATCGTTCTTAAAAAAGTACATTCAAGCAAAGGAATGCATTAACGTGTTATTAGATCGTAACTGCCATTTAACCGTTCTCATTTTGATTTATTGTTGAAAACGAACACCCGACGTCCACCAATTTCAGTGCATGGAATAGTGTTCTTGTGGGAGCAACATTTTCATTCGAATCCGTTATTACATCCACACTTTGCAAAACAGTCCCGAGAGATTGTTGATTCAAACATCGAATACGATAGATTCCAACCAAATTTAAGTTAGGGGGGGGGGGAGAATGGGTAACTTTCTTTTCCGTTTATACAAACCTTGGATACGTAACATTCTCAAAGAAAAGGAGGGGGGTGCAATGATTCATAAATTCGTGAAAGATTCTCTTCTGCTGCAGGAATTGAATACATGAACCAACGGACATTATTTACTGTTGTGTGGATACGATGATCTATGCAGAATGCAGGAAGATCTTTCGGTGTGAAAATATATTTGAAATCGGATCAGAGTTGTTCCTAATCATTGTTGTTGAGTACGAGATATTGCCATCACTACCATGACTTTCTTAAAACCTCGACGTTTAATTCTGCTAGTAAATATACCACAAACTTTGAACCCTGTCAAATAATTGGAACATAACAGTGCAAAAATGCTCTTTTGTTCTAAGATTTTATACATATGTTGAAGAGGTGAGAGGGATATATGGGAATTTTAATGAGGTCTTAAGAGACGGTAATACATTGAAGAGAAATAAGTCTCGATTGCTTTCCTTCCCCAGTGAGTAACATTTTATGAACTGGAAAGTGTAAGTTTGTATGCGTAAACCTGTTTAGTGACTGTAATGATGCTCTTTGGTCCATCCATTTATTTAACCTGTGAGTCGTTTCAAAATGCTGTAAATGTTGTTATAATGTGCTTGCAGAATAGTTCAGCCCATGAAGATGGTTCGTAACTGTTGAATGCTCATTGAAATATCTAAGTCGATGCTCTTGCGATGTCTTTCAGCAATATTTTAACTGATTTTCGAAATATCATTACATCCGCTTTTACGTTACTTGATAAGATGGATAGAGAATCAGTATACATTTTGTCCTTGGTCTTGGTTGATAGTAGTTGAAACATTTTGGTTATGCCTGGTTGCCAAGTAATTATTAGAGACCCGAAAAATTAGCGGGTTGAATGACCTATAGGCAGGGACCCTTGTTTTTCGCGAAAAGAATTTTGCCCCAGTTTGTTTCAGTGCCTTACGAGCACATTTGCAATTCTGCTTCAAGTTTATTGGCAGCGTATCTATATGAAGAACAGTATCTCCTTTGACTGAGCCAATTACAATAACGTTCCTGCAACACCACACGTCTGTGATTTAACAGTAGAATCCCTAGACTCGTGAGAGTTAAAATATCCAATCACTGACCACGAAACAGAACTTCAGATGTGCACGTAAGGCACTGAAACGAAGTGTGGCAAAACTCTTTTCGCGAAAAACAAGGGTCCCTACCTATAGGCTAGCCTCCAATCGCGCAGACAGCAGCTGTTTATTAGCTGCTCGCTGACACAGTTAAATGGGCCTGTATTCAACTACAGTTTTATTATTGGCTCAGCTACTTCCAGGAAGTGTCGAGTAAGTCAACGGCCTATTATGAACGTGATGCAGACCTATAGTTCCTGGAACTTTTGCGTGCGCATAAAAGACGCTAATTTTTCAGGTCTCTAGTAATTACATATATGCAAATTTGGACCAGTCTAGACTTTAAATGGTTATATGCTCATCCAACTTCAACTATAGGCGAAAAATGCCGTGCTCTGCCGGTTAAAATGCTTCTGTCGAATAATGTAAAGTTGCAGGTTTGAGTGACTAACCTGCTGTAAAGACACGTAGCTGCCATCACATAGATAGAGCCAGTGATTTTTGGTGAAAAGAATTCTGCTACAACTTGTTTCAATACCTTACGTGCACACCTGCAATTCTGATTCGTGGTTATTGACAGAATATAATAGGACAGAGGCGTGCCTCAGTTGACTGCACCAACCAGAACAATGTTACCGTGACACCACACGTCCGTGATTTGCGGGTTGGACCCCGAGATGCCAAATGTCAAAAGCTTCCATCACTGACCATGAAGTAGAGAAAAAGATCTTCACATAAGACACTAAAATAAATTGTTGCAAAATTATTTTCACCAAAAATCACTAGCTCTATTCATAGAGAATACGATAAGTGTCGTCTCATACTGTAATCCTGTATATATAGCACATCTAATTCTAGTCTGTTTCCAAACAATAACGCGAATTTTGCAGGTCCCTACTAATAATTTATCACGAAAGACGTTTCGTAATATCATTTGCTTTAATTATCTTTTGTATCGTGGAGTTCCGGAAATAAAAATGAAATTTATTGGCTTCCACTAAAATAATATATTATCCTTGAATGCCATTTATGTTCAAAACAGAACAACTTTCACATAATTTGATTCAAAGTCTACTATCATTTCCAGAATGTCCATGTCTGACAAATAACTGCATAAAATGCTCATTATTATTGCGGATTTGTCATATACTTAACGTCAATTGTAACAGCTTCGAGGAGATTACAAGAGCTTACAACATTGCATAAAATTACTTTCAGAATTAAACTTCTGGCTTCTCAACCAAGTCAATATACCTGAACGCCTATGTTTGCAGTCGAAAATCGTGCAATATATTTTCGTTTGAAGATACGTAGGCTTTACGTCTCGTCGTCAGCGAGGTTATTAAAGCCGGTGACAGACAACTTGGTACAATGACAGGAGCTGGGAGAGGAGTCGGCCAAGGCCTTTGTTAAGGCACCATCCATGGCCGTCTTTAGCAGAAGGTCAGAGTCGCGGATGTGGCAACACTGCAGCGGGGTCCTGCTGCTTGTCACTTCTTGGCCACCCTAGTCTCTACACCGTGTATAAATGCAGCTTTAGTGGCGTGTACACGTCTACACTGACTAGGGCAGCCAATGAGCGACCGGCAGCAGGCCTCCGATGCAGCGTTGCCACATTCAAGACTCCGGCCTTCTACTAAAGACGGCCATGCACCATCCCAGCATTCACCTGGAGCGATTTCGGGAAACCAAGGAAAACCGACATCAGGATGACCGGAACCGGGTATCGAACCACCTAGTTCGGTATTTTTCGTTTGAAGTTCGTGACAAGTAAAGAGAAACATTATTTCGTCACATGGTTGACTTCTTGTTAGATGTATGTGACGTCGAAGTAAATATAGCTTTTGAACATCGGAATTTGTTGGTATTCCTCTTTGCTTCAACTTTAAAATGATGATTCTTACACTTCGTAACAATCCTTCTTTCTATATAAACTCTGCTCGTTCTATACGTTTCAACATTCCCAAACCCATTTAAAATAAAATACTTTGAGATATGAAATACCATTGTGCAGCATTTTGTCGGCAGATAAAAAGAAAAGCCAAATCTCATCAGCGATTCTTCTCCGAATATAAATTCTGCTTCTCAAAGTGAATGTGGAACATCAATGATACAACACATTTGATACACTGACGTCGCAGATGGCTGAACATTATATTGTTCGAGTAGTCTGTTCCCTTACTGCTAAAGAAAGGAAAAAATTCTCGAGTTGGATTACCCGCATGTTGGAATCCCATATACTACGCATGCTCAACCCAGTCTATTTGTTCATTGTATGCTTTTACAGTAAATAACAGCTAACAGACTAATAGTAGGGGGTTTTATGATGCATAGAACTCTAATATGTTGGTCAATAAACTCGCAAAATATTATTTTCGCTACTTAACAGCTCACTTAAAGACTTGTTCCTTGGTTTTGCAGTGATTTCGAAAATATATTTTTATTGCTTCCTAATCCTTATATAAAAATTTTGCTCCACAGTTTTGACAGTAATACGCCGTACTGAATTTTTTGTAGCAAAGTACTGAACTGTTTTTTTTTTTTTTTTTTTTTTTTAGTTTTTGTCACCCAAATTACCACGTTTTTTTGTCGTGATAATAAGCCAAAATTATGCAAAATATTTTTTTCGCTGACGAATGGTACATTATTTTTAAAAACGCAACCACAGAATTGTGTATCGTATGGCTGCACATTGTCTCGAATTTTTTCAAAGCTTTTGGTTAAAATATATGTGAGTTATTGGCACTAGTCTGAAAAAAAATTAAGGAACAATCCCTTAAAGCCTGGCACACATTATTCGTAATTCAGTACAGAATTACGTACCTAATTCTGTGCAAGTAGAACTGCGACAGTGTGTACCACAACTACGCAGGTTCCGGACAGAATTCTGCACCTAATTGCACAGATAAGAGACCGTCCTACTTTTCATTGTAGTGCATGTTCACACGCATGTGCAATGCACTCTTTCAGCCACAGCGCATGTGAAGTACGCAAGCAGGGTGGCCAATGTGATATAAATAGAAATAAAATCCTTGTTTCCTACTTATCTCACGCCTGCTGGAGTTATTAAAACCTAAATAATACAATGTAGTTTAACTTATTCACATGCGTGTCTAGTTTGTGAAATAGTTTTCGGAAATTCTACAGTTATACTGTATTGATTATAACAACCTACATCGCAAATATATATTTCTTCTTTATGTACCGAAAGTTGTTAGTAAACAATGATGGTGTGTACGCAACACAGAAGTCTTGCTACATAACTCTGGTGTAAAATCGCTGCTGATATTTAGGAACAGAAATAAGCAGGGAATTGAGTAAATAATTAAGGATAGTGTGTACTGAGTTTTATAAGAAAGAAAATGTCCATAAACCGACAGTTTTGTCGTCACGTTTGATGAAGTTTCTACCGTCATGATACACAATGTGTGTTATTTCACGATTGTATGGCTGAAACAATTTATGTTACTGTTTAATACACCTTTCCAGCAGATAGGCCCATAAATAAAAAAATAATTCAGTGCACACACACGCAGAAAACCATAAAACATGCAAGCAACAACGTTATAATATTACAACCGAATTCAACACATGTACATAGAATACTTTATAGTTTGAGCGGAATTGTATTTATGCAGCAAGCTTGAATTTTGGGCCCTTAAAATACCTAGAATAAAAGCAACCCTTAGTTATGTATAGCGACATTCCACATCATCAAGTGAGATTTAATTTTATAACGAAACGTATTTCACGACAAGTCAGCCTAAGTAGTCTAAGTATGAAATTAGTGTACTGATTTGTAAATGCACGATTCGTGTACCAAAGTAAGGAAGTAAATTGAAAATGCCACACGAAAAAAATTTTAATAATATGAAACTACTTTGGTGTTAAAATTTTTTAACGAACAAGAAATCGAAATGTTTAACACAGCGGGCGGGACTTTGCTTCTGTCTTCGTTCTATGCGCGGTCCCGTCGTTTGAACCTCGAGAGAGAAGACTGCTTAGGGAACTGAAATAAATTTCAATTCGGGCATTTCAGCCGCCCTTCTCGAGTCAAGAAGAGCTTTGTGTATTCCACCCTATAGAAGCAGAGGCCTCGTTATCGTTAACGAGTTGTGCATGTGTTTGTGAGTTGTGTTTGTTGGCGAGAGGAGTTGGAGTGAGGGAGGGTGGAGGATATGTCGCATCAAAGGACTCTTCCCTTGGAGACGAGTGAAGGCAAAAACTTTCTTGCAAGTGGTTTGTCGAGTGTTGTTTGTCTCTAAGCCTTACCCTGAGGCGAAAAGCACAACGGCGATACAATTCAAGAAACTTTGTGTAACTGCTGGTTGTCATTTTCATTGCATTTATCCACAAACATTAAAAAAAAAAAAAAAAACATCCATCAAAATAATTTTTAAATATAGTTTACTTTCGATTACGTTAGGTTATTTTATTTCTGAACGATCTTTGCATTGGGGGCAAGTTACAAACTAAGGAACTATTTTGGACATTCGACATTGCAGCAAATGCTGTGTTACAGCGTATCCTACGGTTTTCTGTGACATACCATTTGCTGCAATGCCGTATGTCCAAAATACGTCTCTAGTGTGTATCGTTAGGTTATGTTAACACAGTTTAGAATGTAAGTTTAAGTGATGTTTATTTTCGTGGCAGTTTACGTTAACTTTTTTACGTTAGTATGTGGGTTTTAGTTTCGGTTAATGGTACGTAATGTTAAGTGAGTTCGGATGTTTGTAACACGATGCACTATTAAATTCAGTTAACAACGATGAAAATATTAATAATTTAATCATTAATAACAAAATGAATTTATAATACAAACAAATAACTCATACATAGTATTGTCTCTATATTAATTTTTAAAATATGTTTTTTTTAAAACATTTCCATAAACGTTTACATTCACACTGTTATGAGCCATGATGAACCACCGGATATAGTATACTAACACTGTAAACTTGACCAAGGCATGTTAATTTCAAAGAATGCACAATGCGACAGGGGGAACCCCTACTCCGACGAGAATATGAATTGACACTCACGGCAGAATAAAAGGTTAGGTCCGCTACTTATCGTCGAGAGGGTCACTACTCTACCAAGATGCACCAGGACGTACATACACCTTCGCCGTATAACCGCGACTTCACATCAGCCTATGTGGCATCATAGTTAAAGCGTAACTGTTGACATAAATAAATCCTGTGGCTGTTTAACGTCATTATGTAACCTTCTAGACTCCAGTGAGTATAGGCTTGTTCGACGTCTCCCTCTGGCCGATATTGTCGTGACTTGTCGCGAAGAATGCTTACACAGTAAAGAGGTCAATCTCTGTAAAGACGTAACGCACGTAAATGACAACACATAAAAGTTCGTGGCCAATTGAATTGCAGATTATGCTCTTTTATGTATGTGAAAATGAAGATTAGTCTGCCACCAAATGATAATGCGAAATTTGCATGTCTCTACTTATAGAATATTCCATCACGTCTAGAATTAATAATTTTGAATTGTATTATGTAACACATATCGTGGCAAGAGTTCCTGAAGGGATACGTGAGTCTTTTTATAATGAAGCACCTAAACTCATAACGTAATCATCTTCTTATCCAGATTTTCGAAGTAGAATGGTAATTATAGAGACCCGGAAGTTTCATGGTTTAATTTGAAAAGACTTTTGTAATTGGATGAGTGTTAGTGGAACTCTTTGAAGAGTGTGAACCAATAGCACAGAATATGTAGGAATACAGAAGTGAAATAGCCGGTAGGACAGCGAACTCAGTCACACACGCCAGCAAAATGGCTTCGCTGGCCTGCAACATGGCGGAGACGCCTACCGCTAGTCAGCGTAAGGTGGCTGCCCTGCTAGCCGGCAGCCAGGTCAATAGGAAACCTGTCGTAACATGCACGAACAAAACATAGACGGGGCTGGTATCAACAGCCGCGGGCAGCCAATAAGCGGCGAAGTTCACCCGTATCAAACGATCCGCCACGTCATTTCACGTCTGTATAACTATTTAGGCTGTGACAACAGCAGACACTCTCTGACTCCCGCGCTACCTTGTCACATGTTCAACTGGCCACTCACTGGAGCAGCAGACAATGTACAAGTAGCTGAGGACATAGTGTATACAGGACTGTGCAGTCCAGCTGGTTGACCTTTGAACCAGCGACATTCCCGGGTCTCTAACGATAATATTTCTGTAAAACATAACCACAGACTAAACAGTAATACAGACGTGAAATGACGTGGCGGCTCATTTGATACGGGTGAACTTCGCCGCTTATTGGCTGCCCGAGGTTGTTGATACCAGCCCCGTCTATGTTTGGTTCGTGCATGTTACGACAGGTTTCCTATTGACCTGGCTGCCGGCTAGCAGGGCAGCCACCTTACGCTGTTTGGCGATAGGCGTCTCCGTCATTTTGCTGGCCAGGGAAGCTATTTTGCTGAGGTGTATGACTGAGTTCGCTGTCATACCGGCTATTTCACTTCTGTATTACTAATTATTCTGTGGCATAACTAGGGGCCGGAAAAAATCGCGAGTTCGCAGACCTTTAGGCTAGCTTCCAATCATATCTATGTACTGAATGTGATAGCAGCTGTTTATTAGCTGCTCGCTGACTCAGTCAAATGGGCCTGTATTCAGTTACAGTTTTATAATTGGCTCAGCTACTTCCAGGAAGTGTCGAGTAAGTCAACGGCCAACTGTGAACGTGATACAGACATATAGTTGCTGGAGTTCTAGCTTGCGCCTAAAATAAAACGCGGATTTTTCAGGTATGTAAGCATAACGTTCGGCCAACGTTTGTGGTTTTCTTTTTTAAACCATATCAACATGAACATTTCATTTAACAAAATAGAATGAAGTATTACTCAAGATTATACAAAAATGTTACGAAAATCACTCTATATATAAACAGCTGTTGTGGTTTTAACGTAAGTATGGATTATAATAATATACAAACTTGAAGACGGCATGAGACTCAGATCAGCTATTTGATCTTTGATAGCTACTTAAAGAAATAGCAGGCGCGACAGACAGGCGGCGCGGTGGTGAAATCACAAAACAGCGGACGGGGAGAGGCAACGACAAACAGACGAGGTATGTGTGGTGATAAAATTGGCTGTACACTTGTATACGTGACAGAGAGAGAGAGAGAGACAGAGAGAGAGAAAGAGAGAATTTGCGATGCTGAAATGTAGATTTTACAAAAAAAAAAAGTCGTTTATAAATCTTTTGAAGATCCCTTCCCATTCCAATATTTACTTTATACATTTAAATTAAAATGTTTGTCGTTTGATATATATGTCATTAAAATTAATCTATTCAGACGAGTAAATATTTTTTTTACCATTTGTTCAAAACTAAATTTCTGTGGTTAGAAGCTCTGTCATCGACTATCTATGTAAAAGTAATGTTTATGTTGGCGGTACTGCAGTGGAGAAGTAGGGAGTGGTTGGGGCCATGACCCATCACATCTACTTCTTTCACGATAGTTTTTTTTTTATTCCTTAACGAGAGCAGATGTAAAATAAACTGTTGCACAGTATTTTAATGATTTATTTTACTACATACTCTTAATTTTTCTATATAAATTATTGTTTAGATCTGGCTAATTCGTTTATTAAGGAGAATTTACTTAACTGCACAATTAGCTGAAACCATTGTGTATTTTGTCTTCAAGAAATTAGTTAACATTGTACACACTGGTTTCAACGAAATTGTGCAACAGATCTTCGACACATCCTCTCGTTTAGGATTAAAAAAAAACTTATTAAAGCTGTGGAAATGATGTAGGTATCTTGGCCTTAATTGAATGCTCTGAGCTGCGAGTCTCTGGCCTGTGGAACAAGCGAGTCGGGAATGAAGTTACTTTGAAATGTTATCATAGAGTAACTGGGACCGTGTGCTGGGGGAACGAGAAGTACAGCTGACTTCTTGCGCTCATTTGGATCGCTCGAAGCCGTCGATGCTTTCATCGCAAGCCGGGCAACACCTGCGCCACTCGGAGCTCTCAGAACCGGAGCAAGCAGTAAATAAAATACTAGAAGCTTGTAAGAATTGGAGCTACAAAAAAAAACCTGTGCGAGAAGCAAAACAACTGAACAAAGCGACGAGGCAACTACGTGGTAACGTAGCTGCGAATTTTTGTCTTGTCTATATTTATAGTTTCGTGTCGCTTTACTGGCTAAGTGCACTTTCCAAGATTGTATTTTTTGTAATTTTTTTGTATTTCTTTTTCATTGCAGTTCTTAAATCGAAGAGCAAACTTTGAAAACCAAACTTGTGGATGAAAGCGAATGAAATAAAATCTTATAATAGGTGCTAAGAATTTAATCTGAATTTGTACACGTGTGCAGCTATTTATTAAGGATATTTCAACCCATGTTCGGATTTTTGGACATATTTTGTTTGGAATGTTTGCGCCTCAGTTTTTACGATGTCGTCCAGCGACTCAGAAACAATAACTTGCAACTACTTATATCCATTAAAATGATATATTCGTAATAATAGTTTCAAACAATGACCGTTTTATAAACTCTGCACAAATAATTAATCAGACTGAACTATCTGGTTAACTATATCAAAGAATGACACTCGCCAGAAATGGTCGGTTGAACTGAAGTTGAGATCACGAATGATAGTTATACAAAATGACTCAAGTGTACCTCGGCTATGGCCGAAGATCTCGAAACACAGTTTAATTTTCCACGATTGAATGTCGTTAAAGGCGGTTGCTCACGACGCGCTTCAAATGTTTTGCAGTGTGTTCGTACATACGTTTTTTTCTTTAACAAATCTATCCTACATATGCCCACACAGAAAAAAACCGTTTTGTAGTGGCTACAAAACATTTAGTAAATTTAAACCCTACCAAATAATTTTGTGGTTAACACCCAATATTTTGCAATGATTGCAAAACTTTTTGTTAGATTATTTATTTTTTTGCAATCACCAACAAACAACATAATGAACACTGAAAAATATTAAGTGTTCACAACAAAAATGTTTGGTACGGACTAAATTGACAAAATATTTTGTAGCCACTAGAAAACCTTTTTTTCTGTGCACTATGCCAGTGTTAAGCCTAGTTTACACTACCGATAAAATCGCTAATAACTACACTGTTAAAATTTTCCGTAAATACACGGACATATTTACAGAAAAGTACTGTAATTTTACGGAAGTGGCTTCCGTAATATTTTGATTACGGAAAATTGTCCGTATTGCCAGTTTACGGATGTTTGACCATAACTTTCCATAAATTCTTGAAAAAATGTTTCTACCATTTTAAAGCGTATTTTACTGTGTTTCTTTAAAAAAACTAGTATTAATAATCACTATGAATCATGGATGTCAAATACAAAAGTTGTCTCTTATAAAGTTGATAGCTTACCAATGGAACTAATTTACTCATAAAGTGTCACTGTGGTTCAATGGCCGACCCCCCGTAGCTCGATTGGTTGAGCGACTGACTCGGATACGAGGGGTTCTGGGTTCGATTCCCAGACCTGGCTGGGTGTCAAATTTGTGTTTGTCCCATTTGTCTCACAAATTCTCTCTCTACGATTGTCTTACGACATTTACTCGGGGTTGCATAAATAAGTCACATTAAAAGGGAGGAGTGTTACATTAAAAAAAATATTAAAAAATGGTTAGAGCTTCTGCCTGGTAATTATAAAGTCATGGGTTCGAATCCCAGCAACTTCGAAAAATTTTTCAGGTTACTAAATAGCGCGTCAGAATCTCGATAACACATAGCTAATAAGAAAATGCAGTATTTCTAGAAAATGGAGTGCTAGCAGATTACAAAAATTTAAATTATTTTGCAGAAAACGGATTGTCCGTTATTTTACGGAAGGTTCCGTTATCAAGAAAAACTGAGTGTCCGTTATTTTACGAAGATTTCTGGATAATTTTTTGCCAGTACTTTTCCGTAATTTCACGGACATTTTTTCTAACAGTGTAGGGATCTGAAAAATTTGCGTTTTCTTTCAGGCACTTGTTAGAATTCCAGCAACTGTGTAACACTTTCATGATTGGTCCTTGACTTATTTGACCTCGTGTAAGTCGCTGAGCCAATAATAACAATGTAACTTAATGCAGGCCCATATCACTGTGTCAGCGAGCAACTAAAAACAGCTTGCGTTTGCTTGAGTACACATAGACATACGAAATTCGCGTTATCATTTGGTAGAAGACTAAACTTCACTTTCCTGTACAAACACCATAGCCTGCGATTCAATTGGCCACGAACTTTTATATGTTGTAATTTACGTGTGTTACGTCTCTACAGAGATTGGCCTCTCTACCGTGTAAGTATTCTCCGCGGCAAGTCACGACAATATCGGCCAGCGGGAGACGTCGGACAAGCCTATAGTCACTTGGAGTCTAGTCAGCTGTCAGAAAATAACGCGAATTTTTCCGGTCCCTACTAATAACGCGTGTTTTTAACAAAGTTATCAACAATGTCGTAAAATGCTTGAACGTTATTGACTTATTGCCATCTTTTTTTCAACATCGTTGCCAACATTCTGTTATAAATAGAGCCGCGATTTTATGGCGAAAAGATTTTTGCAACATTTGGTTTCGATGCGTCATGTGCACACCTGCAGCTCTGCTACATCGTCTGTGGTTGGATGATTTTACTCTCACTGGCCTTGGCAAATTATAGACGTACAGATTCACAATAATCTTATTCTGATTGGTGCAGTCAAATGAGAAACGTGTCTGAACAACGACACGCTAGCAATAACCTTGAAACAGAACTGCCGATGTGCACGTGAGTCACTGAAACAAAGTGGGGCAAAAATCTTTGCGCGACAAAATCGTGGCCCTAGTTATAAACTTTGTTAATATTTATAAAAAAAAATTATAATAACATTTGTTAGCAACATTTTATTGAAAACATTTATGTTTCTTGGTGTAATTGCATATAGGCCCCTACCAGAATCCATGGGATAGCTCGTCTTTTACATGTTGACTCTTGTTACTTATTTAATTCCCGTGAAGAGGATAGGTTGTAGTTATTTGTAACAACAAATCACAGTAAAATCGCGAAAGTGAAATGTTCTTACTCGTTTACTACGTTACAAAAAAATTACTTGTATTACCCAAGAGTTTTTCGCAATATTTTTTTTTTCCCAACAGCGTTATAGTCTGTGACGGCCCTATTTTATTGATACTTATATATATATATATAAATTAATGTAGTTTAGGTTAATTATGATGATTGATTGTAATGAAGGGGCCTTTATTGTCATATGTAAAATATTGCCATCCATTTTAACTTCAGTATTGATTGTGAGGGGTCTGTGGGATCCTATGATAGGCCAGTATAAAAACACTAGAAAATATGAATATTATTAATATTATCACAGAGGTATCGTGTCTGGTATCGTTTTAACCTGTGGAATGTCACAGACCCGAATATGCTAGTAACATTAAGATAATTTTATGTATAATGATTATAGTTTTTAAGAGTGATAATTGCCCGCCGGTCTGGCGACAATAGAGCAGATGATGCGTGGGCCGTATCACATGCTGTTCTAGAAGGGGCGGGGGCGCCCGACCTCCCCCTGTCCCCTGTCTCCGTGCCATACAATCCCCTTTCTTTCTCTCTCGCCTACACATTTCTTCTTCTTTCCCCCTCCCCCAACAGACCCCGTGTAACGTACGTAATTTGAACTAGAATTATATTAATTAAAGATAGCAAGTAGTAATTAGGCTAAGTGTTTTATTTGTAATTGCTGTGAGAATGTGCCCATGATTAATTTGATTTTAAATAAATACGGAGCTTCCACAAGGGACGCACGCAATGTTCGGGCCAGGTCTTCGCTCTGATTGGTCGGGGGAACCTACCCGCCCCCATGAGTCCGGTGGGGCGGGAAGGGGACGCCGCCCAGGAAAGCAAAGATGCGAGACGCGGGGCACTAAGGGAGACGTAATGAAGTCTTAAGACGAGCCGGGTGTGTGTGAGCTCGGGGGGACAGGTGTCGGGATATTCGTCGTCGGGTTTGTAAGGACGGTGGACAGCGAGCTCGGGGTCACTGGTGGGTGGACTTTTCGGGTGTTCGCGGCCGGTACCTGCAACATAATTAACGTCGTGACCGATCAAAAGCCGCCGGAGGAAGCGCCTATTCTTTTCGTCGAAAGAATTTATAAGTATCTACCTCTCGTGACGCAACCCGCAGTGCGTGAGTCCCTTAGGCCGATTTAAAAAGAAACTCCTTTGTTATTTTATTTCAATTAGAGCTAGCCGGGCATACTACAATATTACTTAATACGAACCCAATCATCCAGCATTAATCACGTAAGAGACAGAGCAGCGACGCCTCTTATTATAACCAAACGCGGGTCACGAGCACCATCAACAGGAGGTCGCAAGTCTACAACGAGATCATTAGAAATGACACCATGGCTGGAAGTCTCTAGAACATAATCGAAAGTGGTTATCGTTTGTATCAGTAAACTACCTCAAAATTTAATACTAAGTATAAAAACAAAACAAGCTTATTGAGCACCACAATATATTACGTTATTATGGACTTTACGCCAGTTTATTTTGTGATGGCCACAAAAAGTTTTTGCTGCTACCAATAAAATTATGCAGTGATTAAAAAAAAAAATGTCGGTACTTCAAAATTTTTTTGTGGGGGTCATATTGACAAAACGTTTTGTGTTTTTTCTGTGAAGGATAGCCAGAATCATGATGGCCAGATCGGGTATTGATCCAGCGTCCTACCAAACACGAAACAAATTAATTTTACCACTGTGCCTCTTTGATTCACTTATTTCAATGTGTACCGAAGAGCTAGAAGCAGTACGACAATCTGCGAATGTTCGAAACTGTTACGTAGTCCAAGTACCATATATAGCATGGCAAAGAACGGAAATCATCTACCTAGAAAGAAATTATTGAAACCATGGTTAAGGTTAATTCTACTACAGGTTAGAAAGAAAATACGTTTTCTTATGGGAGAGCTTGGCACAGGGAAAATTTCTGCCACTAGTTTCGCTTCGATCGCTAAGAGACCAGACAAATTCGAAATCGTAGTAAAATTAAATTTAAATAAACTTGGAAATTATATTTGTCATTTAATTTAATTTTCAAGTGAAAAGAAACCAATTTCGCGTTTTAAATTATCAACTTAATAAACCTTAAAATTCAGGAAAGCTCTGTGATTGGTCAGTTTGGTGCATTAACGATATCAGCTCTCATGTGGCAGAAATTTTCCCTGTGCCAAACTTATAACATTGGTCTTTCTAACCTGTAGTAGAATTAACCTTAACCATTGTATAGAATAAAATGTATGTACTGTTCTCTGTGGAACCTCGTATGTTATTTTTATAGATACCAAAGTAAGTACACTGCAAAGAGATGCAAAACAAAGTTTGAAAATGCTTATCTCAAACACTTTTCGCTGGCAAAAAATTGTTTCCAATGATCAGATAGTGTGTCCGGTATTGTTACATAAGGTATTTGCCTAGTCCAGTAGTACATGTCTGCAGAAGCCACCATTATTGCCAACCTTAAAAACTAAAGTGGCATTGGCTTTATAAGAGAGTTGGAATGAAAAGGTGGCTTGGATTGTATAACAACCTGTTAGAATAGAAGAATGTTACATGCACTTAGTCACACATGAAACATAGAGTGGTTTATGTGGGAATTTTGGTGGTGTTGGTTGGTAGAACCACTTCGTCGTGTTGCGTAGGTTGAAACATTCTTTGTAAATTGGAGAGCTTTGTAAACTTGACACCTTTATAGTCTGTCCACGTTAAACTGAGCACTCACCAGAACTTATAATTTCCACAAACTGTGTTTAGTTGGCACCAAGCATGTTATGTTTTGAGAGTAGTGAAACGTTTACACCGGTTAATATTTTCAGGGAATGTTTTATGTTAAAAAGAGTAAAGATAACTGCAAAATTGCTGAAAGAAAAATTTAGTACTCATTTTATCATGAACAGACTGAGAGTGGTTTGTGCAGGCGGTATTTAGTTCGGTATTGCCCTTTGGGAACCTAACAATACATGCCGTCGTATGGGCTCGATGCTTTCTATAAACAAGCCCAAACCAATAATTATATTTACCCTTCGCAGACAATCGCTACATGTGGTTACATTAAGGACATGCTTGCATGCATGTTAAGGGCGTTGACGTGGCAAAAATGCATAATTTTGTATTTGTACGACACATTGTTAATTTTACAGACATCGTGAAACATTTTTAGCTCTTAAGTCTTTCCATAGCGGCTCGTCAAAGTCAAAATTTGCAAG
>PNEQ01131720.1:0-57269 GCA_003012365.1 Medauroidea extradentata
CGGCGAAAACCTAACTCTGATGCCATCTGTCGATGAAATTTTAAACTATCTCTGCGGCGCGAAGCAATAGTGGCGTGTGCCAACGATAATCGACTCGGTTGCGTCGCTTTGTACTGCCGCTGATTAAATAGAATTATACAGTCAGTAGGTATGTCAGTAAGAACTTAAATAAATATTTTAAAGTATATTAAATACAGAGCGGTCGTTTACAATTGATGTTGTTTCACTAATGCTGTATTCAAATAAGAAAATACACGGGACTACATGCAGTTATTCGCTACCAGCCATACAAACAAAAATGTAACTGTTGTTAATGTTGGCTTATATGCAGTAACGGCTAGTGATTTTTTTCAAAGGTTAAATCTTTAGTGCTCACTTTATTCCGAATGGCATATACGTGTTTGTAAGTCCTATGGCCGTGCAATGGTAAGATAACGCGGACGTGATGTGCGCACATGCGCATAGTATCAGTAATTTAGTACAATCGTTCCTTGCAACCTAGTGTTTCTGGTGTCTATATGCGGTCCACGGCAAAGTGAACACTTTTGAAGACCATCTTGTGTAGAGTTGTAATTAAAATGATGATTTATTGAAACTTCAGACGGTAACATTTAAGTACGGCACAGATTATACGTTCTGGTTGATACTCTGGTTGCGCTGTTTGTGTTAAAAAAGTCACTGAGAAATATAATGTATCTGAAAGTAGAAACGTTACTAGGATGTCGACAATACTCATTGGTACTAATTTTATTTAGAATCACCTACCTATAGCACGTGTTGTAGTCACAAACACTATTTGATTGTATTCATATGTACAGACATGAATTTCAGAACATTGTTATTTTAAACTGTGAATATTGTTGGTAACGAAAATTGATTAATGTTGTACTGTGTATTTATTTTTAAGGTTGCTTCCGGCCTCACAGTCACGCGGGAGCAAGCTTAGGGTTTTATGTGTTAAATTGTATGCAATGTGGCTCAGTACGTGTTGAAGTTACACATACGTCAATTCTGACTTGTTAATTTATCTCGATGCCATTCACATTGCTGAATGACCTTCTGGAAAGTTTTTTCAATGTCCTGGAAACTGTAAAAAAATACGCACTAAAACACTCGAAAATTGCTATTCACAGTTTTTCCCCATGCAATTTTATTCATTTAGCAATATGGTGCAAAATGGTTTCTATTCTAAAGTGATATCACAAAACGTAACTGAGCCCCACCTAATGTAATCATAAACATGTAGAACCCTATCCTTGCAGTCGCCAGAACTCTGTGGTAGGCAGCGCCCTTAATTTGTAAAGAATTGTGTGTTAAAATGTTATCAAATGTGTTAATAATTGTATTAATTGAGTGTTACAATATTAGTAAGATTTATATTACAACAAATATTTCATTACTTTTCAAACTATGTAAAAGAAATATTTAAGTTTAATTTGTAAAAATATTAACGATTAAGAATCTACAATAACATTTATATATATAAAAACTTCTCGTCACACAAAATGTTTTCTTGAAATTTAAAATAGCAATAATAATAGTTACAAATTATTACTGGCACTTAAGTGCGTCAAGGACCTGCCATGCAAAGAAAATATATAGTTACGAATTCAAACAGAATAGAACAAAAGAAGACGAAATCCACAAAAATTGCGTATCAATCCGAAAATTGAATTTAAATGTACCCTTATTTAAGATTCGATCTTATTATTTTGGAATTGTCGCACCCGTACACACAACATACGTACAGTTTTGTCGCAGTTATGTTTCTGTTTCAGGTTTGCTATCTTAAATGGCGTATTTGGATTTTTTAGCTGTCCCCAGACGCATTTAAGGGTCAAAAACAATTTGTTATTTTTATTTTTACTTTTTAATGAATCGTCTTATGTGTAGTTCTTTTTTGAAATTTTGGGTTTAACTGTAATAGATTTTCAGTTTTACGTCCATGTTAAAAGGGTTACAGTATTCAATGAAAATCGACAGGTTGACGTCGACTTTGTACACGTGTGCCAACAGGTAAAGGGCCGCAGATGTCTACAAGCGTCCAATAGTATGTCTGCACCCTGGGTGAGACACCCTGGTACTATTTATTTAACTGAAGAAAATATACGAGGATAGATCCATAGGTAGATATGCAATCTATACGAACGCAATATTTGATTTTTGTTCATTAAACTTGTCAAGTTATATTTTCAATACCACTTTACCTTGTATAGTATGTATTGTGTTGCATCTAGAACGTTAATTCAACTCCTGTCGCATCACGTAATACAAGACTATTGCCATTTTTTTTTCATCCACTAACATTATTTTGATGTCATACTCCCCTGGTAGTTAGACAACCCTAGATACGAACTAGGCTGCCTGCTTATGCCACCACACCAGTACTTGCTCTTAGGGGTCAGAGTTGTATTACATACTTTCAATACAGGATAGAAGCTATTACTATGTATACATCTGCAGGAACACATTGTATTTTGGTCTCTACATTCCCGCACTATTGGGCCGCACCATACCGGACATATACTATGTAGGTGGTCTACTATGTCATTTTCCGAAGACCTGCCTAATTTATATCTTCAGACAGTTTGTTTTGTTTTCGGCGCAAGTAAATATAAAGACTGTAACGTACGTTTATCGTCATAGGACTGTACAGTGTTTACATCTACTTGTCGCTATTCATAAAATCTTGTACATAAAAATTTTGTTTGTTAAATTTACTAGTGATTATTAGCAGCTATCATTAACAGTACTGCGTACCCCTGGCGAGAACAAGAATTTGAAATTTACATGTTGCATAATGTGAAGTTCACTCACTTGTCGATACCATTGGATATTTTAGGTAGTTTTTCTAAGTACAACTCAAAACTATGAGCAAATCCGTATTTCCATGCCAAAGCTCACTCGATAACGCCTACTCACAATTTTTTCCCCAACATTTTTGTTCCTGTAGAAAAATTGTTCTCTTCTCAATACGTGTTGACTGTTGCACAACTGTTCACTGAACGGAAATAAATGTATAGTGGTAACTAAACGTTGCAAACACAAGTAAACCGTAATGTTATTAAACAGCAGATCAACAGAAAAGTTTACAGAAATGTTTTAGAAAAAACAACAGTTCCGTAAATTCAATTTATTTAGACTCTGTGTCACCTTTATTAAAATTTTATTGCATGAAAAAGGCAGGAAATTCTTAATTTTCGTCTGGAAAACCTGGAAAGACACGGGAAATTTGATCGTGGTATTCTATAGCAACCCTGGTTTACTATGGGACATATTATATTTTCGTTGGACAAAAATTTCAACCGAGGCGATGTCTGCAAGTTGAATAGTATTCGGCACAAATAATTGTAAGGTAATGCATATTTTTTCTGTCGAGTATCTTTAATGGTCTGCAGAGTAAAACACTCGCTTCATAATTAGCGGTGATGGCGGTGGCAAGAAATTCGCTTGTTCTTCCTCCCTCCAGCACTCCGTGGCTGCGTCTCTGTGGCCTTATCCATTTTTCAGTGAATTATACACTCGGGATGGCAGGAGGGGAGGGGGAGGGGAGTGTAAATGGGAACGCTAGCTATGAACTGGAGAGAAGGTGGCGCCTTACCGCGAACTAATAACCAGAACGTTGATGAGTGTGGCTTGTGTCGAGGGATGAAAGAGAAGGGAGTGGTCGAGGTAATTAGGACTGCTTGCTCTCTCTTATCTGCTGTCGTTATCTTGCTCTCCCTTTCTCTCGTCATCCTGCCTTCCTACCTCCCGCTCCTTACATTTACGTCCGCATATCTTAAGAGTATATGGTAGGTAAACAAACGCTAAAAACACCCAATTGAAATCTGCAAATTTTTTAAAGACAATATAAAAAAACTTCTAAACAACAACACTTGATAACAACGAGGTATATAGTAAACAGAAGGGCAGAAACAGCAATCCTGCTCTGAGGTGAAGCCCAATTGAACGTGGTATTTTGACCCTAGATAAAATTGCGAACTCTTATATCCGGTCTAGAGACGAGAGTGATTATGCTAATTTAAATATTATTACAGTATAATATATTACAATAATTATTGGCATTTTTTCCTGTGTTTAGCGGGAATATAGTGGAGCTATAAAGTAACGGATTTTATGCGAACATATGACGGATTTTCAACATAATGTTGGCCACACTGCGTTCGCTATGTTTTCTATGGTCAAAACAGCCGTTCAATTGGGCTTCACTTTGGAAGCGTTTCCGCCCCTCTATGTTAACTATATAGCTCGTTGCTTGATAATGATATTTGTCAACTTCATAAGCAAACACTTACACATAATGCTGTATATACTAGCGTTGCTATTAGTCTATATGCAGGCTACGAGATTCCGGAGTTAGAGTAACTTCTTCAGAAATACGTTACAAGAGAAACATTTTTTTTTTGCAATGAAAGTTGACAACATTTCTGGAATTTGCTCTTTTTCGAGTTTTGAAATTGGATTCGAGAAGCCTGCAGTTCTAAACCGGTGTTTTTAGAGCTGAATTAGCTAATGTACCTAGAAAAGTCGGAAAATTTAAAAGTGGTCGTAGAAAATCTGGAGAAATCAGGCAAGCTTTCGGCCAAGTGAATTTACTTTTTTTTTTGTAAAGTCTTGATTTTGCAGTAATTTTATGAACAAGGAAAATACAAAATTCTTTAAAATTTTAAATATTTCATAAAACTATAAATTATTTCAGCAAACTCAGTTATCATGGTTTTCCTATGAGGTTTGAGAGAATAAGTTTTCAGAATTGGTTTTATTAAATAATCCTGCGAATTCAATTTATTCTGACTTTTTAAGGTTGTTTTTTTTTTTTTTGTGATTTAATTATTACCTGAAAAAGACAGGTAATTTTGAACTTTTGTCTTGGAAACGTGGAAGAGTCAGGGAAAATTGATCACACTATCTGTATCAACACTGCAATTGCTGACAGTGTGTTCGTTTATAACCTGGCTGAGTTCTGGACCGAGTATCGTGGTTATGTGATCGGCAAAACAGATTACTTTTCGTAAACAAATTTAGTCTGGAGTGGTATTTACCGTGAGAGAAGAGAGGCAAGGTGCCCCCAACACAACTTCACTCAAGTTTAAGCACCTTCTAAACAACGCAAGATGATGTACAGTACATTAAATAATTCTTGTAAGATACCTTCCTCGCACTAAATGTTGTACGAGATAATGTCCTGTTTTAGGCGCAAGGCCCTATATGTAACACGCAACGAAATATTCTATTCGTTATCGTTCTCCGATGATGTTACCAACTGTACAGCTAACATAGAGATGGACGTAAATAATAGTTGTATATGTAAGTTTACTTGATAAGATAAGATGCAACACTTACGAAATATTAAAGCCATAATGTTTGAATAAATGTGCAAACAATACGATGGGACACGTGTTTTGTTGGACATTTGTATAAATCAGTAATTAGCTATTTTTAATAAAAAAATCTTTTATAAAAATTAACGAAACATAAAAAACATGTATGACTGGCATCTTCTCTCGAGCTACGACGAAGGATCTGTTGAGGCACGTGGAAGTAGTGTTCACAAGAATGCAAACATTAACAACGGAATAAAAAAATCTGCAACGAACAATTACTTTTGGCGTGTTTGTAACTTGATTTAAAAACTAAAATGTTAATTTCCACTCACATAATATTGTCTAAATATCAACAGAGATAATCAACCGATCTCCTGCAAGGGAAGAACGCAATGAATAATATCTGTGTGAAATATTTTCGAACGGTATTTTCACTACACTAGTATTTAATTTTGCAAATGATAGAGGGGCTCAAGACCATTGGTCCGATTTAAAATTTAAAAGTGACGCATTTTTTCCGAAGTTCTGCATCTACTATTCACTACACTAAGAACGTAATGATTGTGGCAAAATTAAGTATCCCAGTTATGTTTGTTGAAGTCGTAGAAGGCAAGTTTTTAGTAAGCATACCTGGAGTGAGAAACAATTTGATACCCGTATCAAGGTGTCCATACGAAAATCTATCCTGGATTCTACTGCACTGTCTCGCTTTGGAAGACAACTTGAAGTGCTTTCTTTTATTCTGTGCCCTAATTATGATATGAAATATGTTTCTTCTTATTCGAGGAATGTTGATAGATACGCCTGGCTCGTTCTTCCACAAACAACGATATGTCTCTGGTGTGAGAGAACATCTCTCCCTGCCACTTGTATGCACTCTGAGTAACTCTTCCTTGGACAAACAAGCCGCGTCAGGAGAAACCTCTTCAAGCTACGAACATCACAATAATCTCTTCTAAAGATCTTTGCAATGGGAGTGAAATATTAAACGGAATAGTGTGGATATACGTCATAGCTGTGCTATGTCTATGTCGTCCCACAAAACAAAGAGACAAGAAAACAATAACATAGGACAAAAAACACTAAAACGAAGGAAATAATTTGAACGATTCCTGCAGTGGGCTAGTATTACAAAGTGAACTGTTTTATGACGTCTGCCGTTACAAGCAAATGTTTCCGAAATAAAAAAAAAACTTAAGTAAAAAGGAACTAAAATTAATATAAAAATAAAAAAAAATTGGAAGAAATCCCCGTATTAGCTGTTTCAACAAAAATTTTAAAACATACGTCAGGAAAGGAATATAGTTGAGGCCAGAAACACAACACGAGGGGGGAAGGGGCGGGACAATAGCAACGGAAAATTATTTCCGAAACTGAATAAAGTCGTAATCAAGATAGATGACACAAAAACAGAAGAAGTACAATAAAAAATAAAACAACAGAATAAGGTGTATACAATGGCGAGAAAAATGGAAGAGGACAACGTTGACGACGTAAACAACAAGAGAGAGAGAGAGAGAGAGAGAGAGAGAGAGAGGAACGAATGTGTACACAGACGACACATCAAAGAAAACAGATGCAAAGAAGCAGCTTCCGTCGACAACAGATGCGATGTTTCGGTAACTGAAGTATTTTCCCGTCTTCAGGAACTTCATCTCTCTGACTGTGACATCTGTAAAAACAAGTGTCTAATAGGAAACATGCTTTTATCTAGGTGTCGCAGTCTGTCTACTGACGCGTTTCCTGTTCGTCAAATCACTGTATTATTCAATTGTGGTGCTTTTGGTTTTTAAGTTTTCATAGTTTTTTTTGTTTGATTCTGTTTAAATTGATTTTGTACGCAATGAAACTAAAATAACAAGATAAGTAATTCTTATTTTGGTTTTGCATCATTCCTCTGGTTACGTTGACTAATACTCCCTTCCGGAATTGTGTGTAAGTTATATTTGTTGACAGTAGCTTAAACTGGCTTCACGTCTGTATCTCTATTTAGTCTGTGGCACAGAATATTTAGGAATACAGAAGTGAAATAGCCGGTAGGACAGCGAACTTGCTACAGGCTACCGGGAGTGAAAAATAATTTGCTCAAGACTCGGGCGGATACGTTTTTGTACGCTGCCTGTAGTCGCGATTAGTATATACGAGGCGTGGCCTGCGTGATAATAGTTCAAAACTCTTACTAGGTTTAATTATCACTCGCAGGTGACACCGGCCCGCGACAGCACCTCTGCCCTCTTCCGAGACTCGCGGCGGAACGTCAAAAAAACTTCCAACATTCCCGCAACTCGCGGCTCTACCGCGCTAAAACGTTGTCGACCAATCAGCCCAGCAGCTTCCAATCGCTAGGCCACGCCCCACGGTTAACGACCTCTAGGATGCAGACCGCGTCACCGTTTATTGTCATTTTCTTTCTTTTCAGAATTAATTAACACCATACCCTTGATTACATTTAATATTACATGTGCAATTACACTTACTCATTTCTAATTTCACATCTTATTACAACTTAATAATATATAGGGCACAGTCCTGATTGGCTGTTTGTTGGTAGGGGCGGTCCTGTGTTCCGTGCCCCCAGCCCTCTCGGGGGGAAGGGAGAAAACGTATGAAGGAGGGGGGGGGGGGGTCCGCTGTAGCGGCCCGCAGCGCCACGACAATGGTGCGACGACGACACTTCCCCTTCTCTCAAAGACATAAGTCGCCCTCTACCCCAGTGTATGACTTGCAAATACTGTTATCTAGACCATTTACAAGATCGATATTACATTATATTAAAATACATATGTTTAAATTAGAGGTGCCAATGAGGCCCGTTACAAACTCAGTCACACACGCCAGCAAAATGGCTTGCATGGCCAGCAACATGGTGGATAATCCTATCGCCAATCAACATAAGACAGCTGCCCTGCTAGCCGGCAGCCAGGCCAATAGGAAACCTACCGTAACATGCAGGAGCCAAACAGACACGGGGCTGGCATCAACAACCTCGGGCAACCAATAAGCGGCGAAGTTCGCCCGTATCAAACGAGCCGCCACGTCATTTCACGTCTGTATTACTATCTAGTCTGTGTCTGCGGCGAGGTGGTCGACCCTCAGTCTTGGCTGATACAGTAAGGCAATGTCATGAGCTGGAAGAAAGTGCAGACACATTGGGCGTCTGTTTTCCTTGTGTTAGGAAGATGGACTTTTGTCACGGTAACTACTGTCGTGTTGTACGAGATACGCGTGTATGCTAAGCTTATATTTGATATTGTCAGCGAGGTTTTAGCATATCCACGAACTTTCAATATGTTACGGAAGTTAGTAGCTTACACACTCAGTTGGTTGAAGTTGACGTATCGTTAGCCCATTCTATAAATGCAACCGAGATTGTTTATGTTACACCTGTTGTGGAAAGTTGGGGCCGCGCTGGCCGAGGGGTCAGACCTCTCGCCTCTCACCTAGGCGATCCGGGTTCGAGTCCCGGCGGGGTCGGTCTCAGGACTTTCGCATGCGGGAATCGTGCCGTACGATGTTGGTCGGCGGATATCCCGTTTCCCCCGTCCCTTCATTCCGGTGCTGCTCCATACTCACCTCATGTCACCCCTCACCCACGCTACAGACCTCGATGTTAAGGGGCCCACCTCGTGGCACATGTGTTTGTGTGAGCGAGGTATGGTGCTAAGGGCGACGTCGTATGGGCCATACAACGGTGCGTCGCCTCTACGCGCAATCTTCGCGAAGAAACAAATTTCCTATGGGACTTCAAGTGGTGACCCTATTGTTGTATTTACGAAATCACTTTACTAAAGTCCAATGCACTACCCTTAAGTGCTTTCACATGTATTCGGGTAGTATATTTTCCGCTATAGCAGACTGAAAATCCCGTTTTGACCCATTTTGACGTGCCCTAAAAGGGGATTTATAATACGTGTGTTGTCTTGAAAGTACTTAAGGGCAGTCGTCTGAAGTGTGTGTTCTTTTCGTAGAGAAACGGCGTGAACACACGTGTATTAGTTTCGGTGAAAAACTTTTTCTTAAAACACGCTGCAGTGTGATTTTATGGCAACGAGGCGGGCCCCTTAAGCGCGCGCGCTCTTTCTCTCTCTCTTGTGAACAGTTGTTACGTGACCCGGCCAAGGTATTTTACGTCCTCGTGAATGAAGTCAGTAAGCTGAACGATCTACATGACTGCAAGCAGCAGAACAACGTCAGCTGTTGCCGGTAACGTGGTGTGGCAGACGCGACTGTCTCGCTGTAGTACTACGAGGCATTCAGCGACGACGTCTATCTGGGAGCGCGGCGCGGCGCGTCTTGTGTGTGTAGCCTTGTACGAGGCATACATACCCAATGTTAGTTTAGACCGCAACTAGACATATAGTCAGAGGAGCTGGACTTGTGCACCTTCGTGTGACGGTTATCAAGGTACGAGACTGTGTGTTCTATTCTTGCGCCGTGTTACAAATTATTCCTACTCGTACCTGCTCCCACAATACCTTGCGTGTTTTATACCTGCTCTTCATGTGAAACGCCACCATACTCCTTGCATGCTCTCACACATAAATAAACAGTGGCCCCGAGAGCATAGGCACAACTAGAACGGACATTTGGGGAGGGCACAATTTTGTTAATACTGTTATATTCAAGCTACCCCTACCTGTAATCAGTAACGTAGTCAGAATTTATGAATTTCAGGCGGGGAAGGATGGATATTCTGCGAATATTATAAAGGATCACCCACCACATCTTCAAGCGGGGGGTCCGGGGGTCCTTCCCCGGGAAAATTTCGGATTTCAAGGTGCAAAATAGTGCTATTTTAGCAGTTTTCATTGCCAAACATCACTGGTTATTCAATATTGAATTAATTGTAATTTTTAAGACCTTGGTTGGTTATTTATTTGGGGGGGGGCCCTGTGCCCTAGTGCCCCCCCCCCTTAGTTGCGCCTATGCCCGAGAGTATGGATCGAGCATGCATTCACACATGCTCGCTACACGTACTTATACTCGCATTCGTACTGGGCCATTTAGAACACTCTCTGACGTCACTTCCGAGCCCGAGTATGTGAGCATGCATTTTTACCTATCTGGAACACAGCCTTAGTGCGGAACTGAAAAAAATGGGGGGGTGGGGGAGGGAAGGAGTTAGATGCTAAATTTTATTTTTCAATTTTCTGCAATATCTTATGTTCTAAATATGTTTGGTAAATGTGGCAATGTTAATGCACAGAATATACTTATGTGGAATCATTCTTGAAATTGACCTATAATTCCCTTGCAATAATTCTGCATGACTAATTAATGCATGGTTCCATTGTTATTTATTTCAAGCAGTTTATCAAGAATATATCCTACGTCTTGTCGAAGAGAAAATTTAGATAATTCAACTTGAACACATCCAATGACCCTAAAACTAAAAATACAAGAAAGTTACCTAACACTCCCTCTTAAGTGTGTGTGGTAGATACATAAATGGCGAGGACCTCCAAATATAATCTACACGGTTTTGAAAGTCAATGTACAAGGTTTTGAAAGTCAAGATACGAAAACCACAAAACAACCCTAGATAATATTAGCTAACTTTATTAGCAAATAATTACCTAGAATGATTCATTTGTCAGGCATAATCCGTTCCGCAGCAGTTAAATGTACGACATTTCGGCGTCAGTGAGTCTTCTTCAGAAATACGTTCCTCGAGAAAAATGTTAGCTCAGAAAGTTGGTAAAACCTATTGTCTAAGGTTACTGTTTTTATTTTTTGTAAATTGGCTTCGAGAAACTTCAAATTTCAAATTGACGCTTTTAGCTCTGTATTATGTATAGGCGGTTCACTTAAACGTGAGCTCTACCAAATTTATTTCCACTAAGTGGTTAGCGTCAGTCGTTCTGCATTGACCACGCTGACTCGGATAAACTTGGCAAGTTTGTGACACTGATGACTTATTTAAAGTTGTAAATTAAACTGAAGAAAAGTAAACTTAATAAATTCTTTTGAAAGAGACTATTGAAAAAAAAAAAAAAACGCATTTCTTACACCAACGTTAAATTTTTGTTCGCATCAAATTTTTGAGGGCGAGAAGTGATTTATAGGAAAAGTGTTACCAGGAAATTAGTGAGCCGTCAAACCTTAAAATGTTACTAAGTAATTGATATTCGCGAAAGTTGACCTACTGAGAGGAAGTTTATGACGAGGCTAATATTTAATAAACCATTTCAATCCGAAAATAAACCGCAAAACTATTTTGTTTTGGAAACGCTATGTTTCTTTGCGTAACCACACGTTCTTTTTGCCAATACATTTTTTCTCTGTTTACAGATTTAGAAGTATTTTGTATAAATGATTCAATAATAACAGTTAATTTACAAAACCACACTGCTGTGTAGTCAGAAGTTTCTGAACATTTAGGGAAGTTCAATAATCATTACATGTATGTGGGAAATATGCACGTGGTCGCTGAACTCCCGAAAATGTCGTGTCTCTACCTTTGGAACATTCGCTCTGGAAGCATGACCGTTATCGACCGAGGTAACGTAACGGTAGCACGTTGAGCTCCTTTTTTGGGGGGAGGGGGAGGGCGGGGGTTCAACTCTCGACTCCGGATGTTTATTTCGGTTTTCAGTTGTTTCCAGAAATATATTCAACTAAATTCTGGGATGGTTCCTTAGCCTAGGTCGCGACCCAGTTCTCTCCCAGTGAAGTTGTGTGTAACTGTCACTAATAACCTCGCTGTCAAATTGGTAATTAGTTGAGACAACTGTATGAAGGTTTGTCATCGTTATCCAAGACCTTCATCTACAACCTGCTGTGTCAGTAGGATAACTTTTGATATATGACAATACACTATTTTTGCTGCGTCATTCTATAGCATAGTTGAACTGTAAGAAAGTCTTGTCGGTAGCGAGTAGTTGATCTTTCGTGTCAGTAAACTCGTGGTACTTGTGGTCGGACGTCCTGCCAGTCAACTTCCGCTCAAGGAATATATCAGCTTCCTTCTCAGTCCGCAACATAATGTCAGCCCGCAGCTGATTTTACTCGCAGTTATCTCAGAAACGTCACGGTTACGTGCGCCAAGATAGCTTGTGCCCTCGCCGCCAGGCGACGTTTAGGAATTTAGTTTCGTGTGTGTGTGTATGTGCGTGCGTATGTGTACGTATATATATATGTGTGTGCTCAAAATGTTCATAAACAACCGCATAATAAGCTCTACAAGCAAATCCTGGGCTGAAATGGAGAAGAAAATGTTAGTGGCAAATGTTATATGATGACATTTTACGTGCACAATGTGACAACACTGCACTGTGGTTAGTCTCCTCTTGCGCTCTACGTCCAGGTATTATGTTATGTATGTTCCGTCGAGTAAACATAGAATCATGTTCAGACTTCTCGGGATGTTAACCTGCACACATAATATACAGGTCAGAACAGTGTTAGTTAGATAAGTAATATATCTGTGGAGCGCAAGAAGGGACTAACTACAGTGCAGTGTTGCCACATTGTGCATATAAAATGCCACTAACAGTTTCCTCTCCAACTCAGCCGAGACTTCGCGTGGTGTGCGTATTACGTGATTGTTGCTAGACACACACTGTAAAATTACTTACAAGTTTACCACACGGCTGTAGTGGTAGTGAAGTTTTATGAATGTAGGGTTGGTAACATTGTGTCACATACATCAGTGGTAGCGTTCCTACAAAGTTTAAGGAGAAAGCCCCTAGTATACTGGTGGTATTACACATGTAGTGGGACAGACCTCTTTATTTACACGCGCAAGTATGGTGAATGCCATATACTGTTCATGGGAGTATATATGCGTACAAACACACATGCTCATACGGACAAGAAAATATCGAGAATTCACTTGAAAACAAGAGTATTAAATAGTGTAAAAACTTCGCTTCTAAGGGATGGCCATAACTCACCACCTGTAACGGAGTCACCTAGGTTATTTTCTGCAGACACCTCTGGTTGGCCGGTAGTGGCGTGGTTACAGACAAGGTGTACCAGTACTTGTAGAAGGTGGGGGGAAGCCAGCATAACACGCAGCGCAGGGGCTTCTGGGATTATAGTCCACACACACTAGGACGTTAGTCACCTGGCTGTGTGTGAAGGTTCTTAGCTTCGTAGTTAGCGTTACTTTTTAATATTTCACCAAAGTACAGGGTTAGAGACACTGGAAAATCGCGAAAATGTTAAAAATAGTCTCCAATAATCTGTATTGTATTAATCGTGACACGTGTGAACAGTTTTGGGACAAATCACACACGCTGTGTGTCCAAGCTGTGCAGTTCTAACTGGGCCTGTTGAAGAGAGAATAAATGCTACAAATAAACTATAGCCAATGATGATACGATACTGTCAGTGTTATACACAGTACGTTGGAGTCTAGCAAACAGTCAACTATTCCCGCGATTTTCCAGTGTCTCTATACATGGTGTTCAAGATAAATGGAGCCGTTTTGAAGACCTAAGTGTTTTACTTTCATAAAACTAGTGCGTGTCCATCACTGGTTAATATAATCACAGTAGTGAAACAAACAACTGACTGAAATACCACCGTTAGAGGCCACGTAAAAAGTTCTCATTTTACTATTATTTTGCACTATCCATTGCCAACGTCATCGTTCGTGTGATTTGCAGTTCAATGCAACTTTTCGTCGTGGAAAAGTTCAGTCTATAAATTATCTTAAGTGCGTCGTAAAAATATGTATTTTTATATCTTCTCAAAAACGGAATTTTTCCAAATTTGTCTAAAGAGACTTTAGGATTCTCGCCGCTGCCAATCTCACCAGACATATTTCATGAGTTGTCGCGCATTTGTTGAAACTGGTGGTAGACACTTGAAACAGTTTTTCTGACGTGTACATCATGGAAATAAAATTACCTTTCCCGCCGTATGTCCACTGTATCAAAATATTCACTTTGATGTCCTTTATTTTCTGTATTGATATAATCTGAACTTCCTAAAAAATGTATGTACACTCATCAGTCCTGGACTTTGAATATACTGGTTAGTTTTGTTGTGAAGCAACGAATTAAAGTTTATACACTTTTATGAAAAAAAATAACATGCCTTTTATTATTAGCTGAGATGAGCTTGAGATAAGGGAAAGAGTTGAGAATTTGTAATTTAATAAATAATTATTACTTTATCAAATACTTTCAACATTAAGGATACCGCCTATCGTACCTTGAGCGTTTTTGCGCGTAAGAGGCTAAGAAGCGACGGAGCTACATATGAGGACGACCTTAAAGCACGCATCAAATGTCACATTACCATAACGAACCAAGCACTAACCTAACGTGAAAGCCATTTTACTGGTTGACAATCTGTAGCAAAGTTCAGTGCGAGAATGTATCCAAGTTTCACGTACATCCGGTTAGTCACCGTTTTGAAGTACGGCAGTGTGAAGGGGCTGTTGTTAGTTATTTTGAGGGCTTAGAAACTGTGTCTTCAATGAGCATGGTGTGTCAACAATGACATCCCGCCCTTGCCAGAAGTGTTTTATTTTCATACGTTGGTACAATAGACACATGTGGAATAGTTTTGTAATAAAACGTATTTACGAACACACTGCAAAGCATTTGAAGCGTGGGTGGTGGCCTTGAGGTATAATCGCAGCACGTTAATGTTATATTAGTAATGCAGGCAGGTATTATTATTTAGTAATTACAATAACATAAATTATTTAAGGTTAGACACGAACTACACTTGAATCGTAGCTAAGTTGTGAGTTCAAGCATCAGTTACGGTGTGACACGTCGGTTCCTGGATCTGAAGACTTTTTTTTTTTGTTTCGTGGTCGTAGAATGTCACAGTGACAGCAGATAGAGACGCAACAGTCTGACTTGATAGAAGTGTACAAATGTTGCTAGTAGTGACTCGATACTATGCAGTTAAATAGGAGCACATATATTACAATCCACACAGTATCATTGAGTGCAAAGAAAGCTGCATACTTCCAAGCGTTATAATTTTTTCTTAATTACTGCGGCTTGGCAGCATAAACTTATATCATATTCCTATAGAATAGTGCATAACGACAGTAGGCATATATTGTCATACTCGAACCTCAGCTGCTTGAACATAGTTTATTGTCTGAGTGGGCGTATAATTATATCTGAGAACATGTTTACTTGTTTTTTTTTTAGGTTTGTTGTTAGTAGACGCCTGAAAAGTTCGCGTTTTGTTTTGGAGGTAAGTTTGAATTCAGAGAACTCTTTTGTTCGTTTAGATCCCTTAATTGGGGTTTGGCTTATTTATTTGACATCTCCTGTGGTTCGCTGGGCTAGTAATAAAGAATCAACTAAACTTTGGTCCAGTGATGTGGTATCACTGTGTCGACGAGCAGCTAATGAACAGCTCTTATATGCTTGAGTTCACAGATACTATGGAGACAGTCACGTGTAATTTTTCCAGTTCCTAGCTACCATCACTTGTTCAGGAACTGTATCTTCATAGCTACCTAGTTTCACATGTACATGTGTTTGAAGTTAGCCCTGACCCGGCACGTATTCGTGAAAGTTGTCGGAGAAGCAAAGAGGAGCCTTCATAGAAACAAAGAAGGGAAGGTGTGCCAGACAAACACGTCACGAGCCCGCAAGCAGGGGTTGGCTGCAGCAATATTCCCTCCTCACTTCTCCGGGACAAACACCGAGCCGTCAACACAGACACCGCGGGCGTCCATTGCTCAGGAAATTGCCTTCTGAGGCAGCGCACTGCGTGTCAACACGGCGCACCCCTGCGGGCAGTCGGTAACCCTGTAAGGGCGGGTTTATCATTTGTACCGCACGGCACGACGCCTCTACGTGCCACGTGCAAACATGTGCGGCGGGACTTCTTGTTGCAGCCGTGCTCAGAGAACAAGTGTTGCTACTGTCTATATGGCGAAACAAAGAAGTATTTGATCCACCAACATTTATGTTGCATTGAAACTTATAAAACGCATCACAAATGGGTTCTGTTATCCCAACTGGACTGAACACTAACTGTTGAAATAACTAAATCTGCCAGACAAGAACGCTTATTGGTCCATATACAAACATATATACGATTGATTGTATCAAACCTTCCTCTTTCTGTGTTTTCGAAAGTCTTTTTATACACATTTATTGCTTTCGCCGACGAGGTGTATGCGGAGCTACGGTATACAGGATACTATCACAAAAATACTCTACGACCCATATCAGGTCTTTCACGAGTCTTTAAGAGGGCGTTGTACATAACTCAACGCTGAAAGCATTAATCTATAACTGTAGATTTTTGAAGCCAATTTGCAAAAGTTAAACATAAGCAATTATAGACAATAGTTTTAGCCAACGTTTTAAACAAAATTGTTTCCAGTGTTAACGAACTTTTCTGAGACACAATTTCTGACGCCGGAAGCTCATGCATTTAACTGCGGCGCAAGAGATCACGCGTAACGAATTAGTTATTTCGGATAAATATTTATTCATAAAGTTGGCAAATACTATTATCTAGGACTGTCTTTGAGGTTTTTATCCATATTGGCTTCGAAAAAAGCGCATAAATCAATTGATGTTTTCAGCTTTTATTTATCTACTACGTACTCTTAAACCTTTTATCCCCGCACCAAAATGACGCGAAAATGTTTTTTTTGTGGTACTGTTAAATATGACATCTTTGTTACTATTATTAAACAAGCATGACATGTACGTACATTACGCCTATATTTGTAATATTATGTGAAGCATTTAACGAGCCACATGTCCATGAAGACATTTCAAACAACGCTCAATATTGTCTCTAGGCCCAAGGTTCAATTTTCAGTGATACCACGTATTCTTTGTTTAGTTCAGCACAGAATTCTATGCACAGCTAAACAAATATCATCGATGTTGACCAAATATTGCAGTTTTGATAAACAAAATAAGAGCAACCAAGTAATTTCGCTACAGCAAAAAAAATTAAGATGTAAACAATAATTTTGTTGGGCCAAGAACATTTGTTTAAACTAACCTTTCATCTCAGCTGTTTATGAAAGACAAGCAGCCCTGTCCCAGACCTTCGTCTCGTGCTGTTAGGTGTACTAATTTGTTTAGGCCTACACTTTTCCATTTTACTCACACATACAGTACATTATTAGAACTAAACGAATCCGTTTACGAGCAAACCAAGGTGTTGTGAAGAATTTTGTTTTACTAAATGTGATTTAATTAATTTTTTACGTTGGGCTCTACAAGTTGGCGTTTACTTCGGAGAACTGCAGAACTGTTGTTGCCTAGACTTAAAATTATTACTTGGAATTTTATATGTATGTTCATGCCAAATGTTCATGAGAAATTCTATCCTAATTTATATTTACAGAAAGTTATCATACACAAAACCTAGATAAATCTAACCTTTGTAATGTTAACTAACTTAACATTTGCTAACCTGAAGTTGGCCGTAGTGAAATAACACACAAGTGTAACCTTCCCTATTCGACTCAACAGAACATAACATACATAACCTATTATAACCCAATCAAAAATAATCAAACCCCCAAAATTGTATATCTAACCCTGCCAAACACTAACTAAATTACTTTAACCAACTGACCCAAAATTAACCGAATCTCACTAAACCCAAAATATTCTAATGCGGCTAGTCACGTCTAGTTGTGGCTATAGTGTGTCTCATATAAGAATTCCATTTTTTGACAGTTGTGTTGCAATTATTTTTTTAGTTGTTTCCATGAAATAAGCAGTGTTTTCCTCTGCCACAAGTAACTTTTGCACAAACATACTTAGCTGGGTCTCAGACTGTGCAATTTATAAAAATTAAAAGTAATTTCCTGCAGAAATTGTACACACGATAGCCTTCAAAATTGTCAAAAAATGGAATTATTTCGTGAGACAGACTGTAGTTGCTCAACTCAATACAACGCAACTCAATGCGACGCGACCTAACATGTCGTTATAATTCGACATATCTAGTTTTAAATTAGACGACTTGCAGCAGAATGTGACTACTTGCGACAGAATGTGAAGACTTCCGGCAGAATGTGACGACTTGCGTTAAAATGTGACGAGTTGCGGCAGAATGTGAAGACTTCCGGCAGAATGTGACGACTTGCGTTAAAATGTGACGAGTTGCACTAGCCTTCAAAACGCAATTCTATCATTACATTTGCTAACGTACCGTACCATAACCTAATGTGACCTAACTCACCCAAACAAACTTTAACATAATCTAACCCATTCTAACCCAGCACAACCTAACCTAACATAACCTAACTCAACGCATCCTAACCCAAGCCAACCTTACACAACAAAAAATAGTTCGTAAATTTACCAGACGTGTGTATAGGAACGCTAAGAAAGTAGGTATGGTAGAAATGTTTCCCAGACATCCATGGTAGCACTCCTGAACTTTTTTATAAAACAGTCAAATGTATACTAAAGATACCAGACTTGTATTGTAACATTTGTAAAAGTTTGCATATCTACAAGAGGAAGTATGTGATAACTGTCCCATATTGCGTCTGGAATAATAACTTCCTAAACATTTTAGGAAGATTTTTTTTACAGTGTAGGCTTTGTAATAGTCTGCGCAAATTAAAACTGAACGTAAGTGCACCCTGGCATTCACGTTTGCAGAAATAACGAACACTTGGCAGGTATCACGTTAGAATTTATTGAGAGTCCTCCCGCGAGTAGTAGGAAAATGGCGATCCTGATCGGGAAAAACAAGCGACTGTCGAAAAAACGTGATATCACAAGCAGACGACGTAAACAAACATGGCGGCAGCGTAGCAGCCGGCGAGCGGGAAAAACAAGTGACAATAGAAAAAAAACAAAATCCAAAAACAACATGGCGGTTGTGCCGTCATTAAAAACATGGCGGAGTTGACTACATCATCAGCGGCTCCACGGCTTCACATCCCTTGATCCAAGAATCGCCATTTTCGTATTACTCCCGCGTGATCTGACACTAAAAAAAAATCGATATACAAAGTTTGCAACATGGACTGATAAATGTGGATCTACTCTTATAAATCTGCTACATACTTGTTAAGGAGGAAAATTCCTGAAAATACTGACGCCCGGTTTTATAGTTTACTAAAATTATTTCCTAAGAGGTTCTGTAAACTATTTTATGACTCCTGAAAAATCGGAAGCGTGTAAATGAAATTTAACAGAGGACGTGTTCCTTTTATGTGTTAGACAATGTACCTTTTCAACGATTTATAAGCGAGGAGTGGGAACAAAGATTCGTAGATGCCCGGGCGGGTCAACGTTTCATACTGTAAAACGATTTCTTTCCAAGGAAAAGAAAGGACATAAAATAGCATGACTCACGCCAAGAGAACATAAAAATGGTACAACCCTACCCGAAGAACACGGCCATCTGGAAGAAAGGGGGCGAAGAGGAGAAAAGAGGGCGAACCTATTTATGGGACGTATTGTTTACGAGAATTATTTGCAAGCAGCAGAAATCAAGCATCGTAGCGTTTGCTTCGCCCGAGTTCTTGAGTGGATGCTAAAAGGAAAATACAGAAGAAAATGCATCTCTCGTATTTTACGAAGATGCGATCTCGGCTGTGGAAGTATATTCCTTCACTGGAACAACGAACCATGTCAGAGCTACAAGAACTCCTCGTACCTAACTTCAAGATACCGTGGCAAAGAACAAGCGAATCGAGGTGAAATGTATGTTGTGTAGGGAAACAAAGACCACGAAGTCTTGGAACACATATTTTCCCGTGTATTTTCGATGGTTTTACGCTTACATTGAAAATTATAATTTTTTGTTGATCCAATTGTTAATAACTATGGCCGTGAACATTTCGCGAAAATAACTTTGCCCCAGTTTGTTTCGGTGCCGTACGTGCACATCTGCAGCTGTACTTCATGGTTATTGTCAGTATGTCTGTGTGAAGTAACGTCTCCCAGTAGACTGCGCCAATCAAAGTATGCTTACTGCAACACCACACGTCTGTGATTTGCGAGTAGAGAGTCAAGGCACGTGGCAGTTAAAACATCCACTCATTGACTATGAAACACACCTGCAGATGTGCACGTAAGTCACTGGAACAAAACTGGGACATAATTATATTCGCGAAAAGTTCGTGATCCTATATATAACATGCAATGTTTTGCAGTAATACACTGAAAAAAAATACTGATTAGTCACTACAAAATGTTTTGTCATTATGGACCTCACCAAATTTATTTGTGGTGACTACTAAATTTTTTGCTACCCCCAATAAAGTTTTGCAGTGACTACCAAAAAATTTTGTTGCCACTGCTAAAATATTTCGTAAGGTCCATATTGACAAATCATTTTGCGGTCACCACAAAACCGTTTTTTCTGTGTAATAAGCACGGACACGTGCACAATATGACTACCTCTCTCGCCGTAAAACAAAACAAGGGGAGTTACGTATCGTCCCATACTTATAATACATTAAAATACACTTGCGTGTAAAAATAGGGTCAACAGAGACTGTTTGTGCGTGTAGAGTCTAATTTTGGCGGCAGACGTTTCCGCCTTGTTGCTGGCAAGGGAAGACATTTTGCTGACGTGTGTGACAGAGTTCGCCGTCCTACCGGGTATTTCGCTTCTGTATTCCTAAATATTCTGTGGTAAAACTATGCGCTCATATGACTTGTGCCGTTGGCAGACAGTTTGTGAGGGACTGTTTCAACCAATGATATAAGGTTAACTGTAATATGACCACTGTCCCGTAATGCGGGTAGACAGTCAGGAAGGGCCGGAGCCTATATATAACGTCACGAAGTGTGACAGATGAGTCAAATAACAACTCAAAATTTGCACGTCTCTACTAATAAAATGTTTGAGTTTGTTCTCTACTAGAGAGCGAGATAGTGACGTAATTGTGGCAGGACATAGCTGGTGATCCAGTTTGCTGGGCGGAGTGTTATCTCTACAAACAACACTGTACATAGGCGACGTATAGTGAGGGACGACTACATACCTCGAGAACCACACACGAGTCAAGAGGCATCGACCGTGCTCGAGAGACAGAAACATTTACAACTGCACACATCGTTCGTCGTGTTGTTTCAAGCCAGAAAATATGACTTATTTTCTATCACCACACAGAGCAGGAAGATTCAGAAAGTTTCAACCTTTCGGTCGTCGTGTTAACAATTGTGGACGTGTTACACGTGGTCAGGATTAGTCATCGTGGTTGGAACTGTACCAAACACAGCTAGGATATTCTGCACGTTTGGTTTATGAATAGTCGATGCTACATGTAGCTTACTAGATGTGGCAAGTTAGCACGACAAAAGTACTTAGGAGTGTGCTGTAGAATAAGTACTGAAAACACCTATTGAAATCTACACGTTGTTGAAATTTATTATGAAAAAAAAACAACGAAACAAAAATTCTGGATAATAATATTTGCCAACTTTATGAGCAAACATTTACCTAGAAAGACGCAGTTGTTAAGCGTGATCGATTGCGCTGCAATCAAGTGTACGAGATATCGACGTCAGACGACACGGTTATACAGAAAGACGTTATTCGAGAAAAATTTTTGTTGTCAGGTTGGGCACAAGTTACCGAGAATTGTACACTCGTGTGAACGCACCTTAGTATAGCAATGACCATGGAATATCTACTGGCTACTTATTGTGTTGTGAGCAGTCAGTAGTAAGCGGTACCTACATACACAGTGGCTGTAGTGTCAACTGCAACTTGTGCCCTCCCTGGCAACAACCACGGAGCCGCCACTGTCGCAAAACAACTGTGTAAGATTGCTGCTTTCTGATTTATGAGTACCGAGCGAGATGTCGCAGCGGTAACATGCTGGACTCACATGCGGGATGACCCAGGTTCAATCCTCGACTCCGGCCATCCTGATTTCGGTTTCCCATGGTTTCTCGAGATCGTTCCAGGTGAATGCTGGGACAGTTCCTTAACAAAGGCCATGGTCGACTCCTCTCGCAGCTCCTGTCATTGTACTATGTTGTGTGTCAGCGTCTATAATGACCTCGCTGTTGAGACGTGAAGCTCACTCACCTTACCTTGAATTTTGCGAATTGGCTTCGAGGAACCTACGATGTCAAACTTACGCTTTTATCGCTTAATTATATACCACGTGACCTTAAGAAAACGCAATTGTAGGATAAAACGTCGAAATAAATCATTTGAAACGTATTTCAAAGTTGCCTATACTTAAAATCGTAAAAAAGGTAATTTTTGTTAATTTATTGGTTGATTACGAATCAGTTATTTGAAATATTAAAACACAACTGACCTTGGTTTTGTTTTGTTTTCAGTTAACTTTCCTCTGCAACAACATACAATATCCTAGACTATATAATTAATGCAAAACACTTTTGTACGTAATACACATTCTTTGCAAATTAGTTGCCATTTTTGTAACAGTGTTAATTCAGGAAATAATATATTGTTTAATTAATTTTTTTCTGGCTGTGAAGTTGGTCCTCAATAATTGAGACCTCTGAGAAGTTGTATGTGATTTTTAAGCGGACACTAAAAGGTGGACTGGAAGTGGTTACCATATACTAAACATATCTCTGAGTTTAAACATTGAGATACATATTACCAATTTTGTTGAAAATTTCTTTAAATGGTATTTATTATGATATAATTTGTTTTGACATACATTCTTCCGTGCCTGTAGGTTAAAATACAAATTTAGCTTTACAAAATCCACAACAGTGTGTTGAAATATGTATAGGTGATTCGGAATAATGTGAGCACTCAAAAAAGCCCTGATTAATTTCTATTTTTTGCCAGTTTATATCTTTCCGCTACATGTAAACATCAACATTGCCACGTGCTTTTATTTACATAGTCTTGTACAATGTTTACAGTTACGTTACATTGCTCTGGTAAACTTAAGCTACAATATGTACTCATTAAATGCACGGGGGCTGAATATGTGCTATACTCAGCAGTAATCTTAGTTATAAATACCTGCAAGTAAACGTCTTATAACACTGGTTTCTCTGCTTCTACTCTAACGGCGCTATTACCGTTACTAACTCGTAAATGCATGTACAGTATATTAGAACTTTTAAATTAAATTAAAACCGCTACTAAAAACACACACGACACACGCAACTCAAGAATTCAAGTTCCGTTCAGCATACTGCAATGAACGACGTCACTTCTAATACTTTTAAATATGTTTATCAGAAACCCATATTCATTACACAACGGACAAACAAACTTAATAACGCAATTCGCTTCCAAGTGGCGAAAACCTAACTCAGATGCCATCTGTCGGTGAAATTTTATACTACCTCTGTGGCGCGAAGCATTAGCGGCATGTGCCAACGATAAGCGACTCGGTTGCGTCGCTCTGTGCTGGCGCTAATTAAATATAATTATACAGTCAGTAAGTATGTCGGTAAGAACTTAAATAAATATTTTAAAGTATATTAAATACAGAGCGGTCGCTTGCATTTGATATTGTTTCACTAATGCTGTTTTCAAATAAGAAAATACACGGAACTGCATGCAATAATTCGCTACCAACCATACAAACAATTATATAACTGTAGTTAATGTTGACTCCTATGCAGTAACGGCTAGTGATTTTTTTCAAAGGGTAAATCTTTAGTGCTCAGTATGCTCACTTTATTCCGAATGACCTATACCCTACTTATTTGTACTGTCACGTAGTTAACCTGGTTATTATTTTCTGAGAAATGTTTACAAACAGGAACAGGAAAATTCCGTTAGTTCAAAAACCTGCATGCTAGACTGACATCTCAACTTCTGCTCCACCGAGTAGCCAGTTTCACCTGAGAACTATTACCACGCATTGTCTTAGTTGTCTTGCAAGCTTCTGGTTGGTTCTCAGCTCTCAAGGGCGTGTCTGTTATCTGTGATACAATCTTGCATTTGCTAAAGCATGTTCGGAAAATTCCTGTCCCTGTTAGTAGGTACCCTGAAATTTAGCAGAATTCATTTGAGAAAACGTTATGTTTCAAACTCCTGTAAACATTAATTACTTATGCGATTGTGTCATTGTTACTGAAACTCTTCCTTGAGGACTGTGAACCAATAGCAGACCTGTACTGACAGCTACCTTGTCACATATACAACTATACACTCAGTGTAGCAGCAGACAATATACAAGTATCTGAATATATAGTGTACACAGTCCAGCCTGCTGGTAGTTGAACCTGCCACATTTCCATCTGTCTGCCAATTAGTAGGGACCGTTGTTTTTCGCGGGAAGAATTTTGCCTCACTTTGTTTCCGTGCCTTACGTGCACATCTGCAGTTCTGCTTCGTGGCCAGCGATTGGATATTTTAACTGTTACAAGTCTTGAGATTCTACCGGCAAATCACAGACGTGTGGTGTTGCAAGAAAGCTTTTGTAATTGGCTCAGTCAAATGAGACACGGCTCTTCACATAGACACGCTGCCAATAACCATGAAGCAGAATTGCAGATGTGTACGTAAGGCACTGAAACAAACTTGGGCAAAATTCTTTTCGCGAAAAATCAGGGTCATTACGAATTGGTAGAGGCATGCAAAATTCACGTCATTATTTGTTGACACACCAGACTGCACTGATCTGTACATACTCGAGTATAATGTGTCGAGAAAGAAAATTTCGCGAAACATTTTAGCAGCACTTTAATCAGTGCCTTACGTGCGCACCTGCATCTCTGCTATGTGGTTAGTGATTGGATGTCGTAACACCCAGCGTGTTGAGGTTGAACCCGCAAATCACAGACGTGACGTGTGGCAGTAATCCGTGTTCTGATTGGCACAATCAAATGAATAACGACTCTGCACAAAAACACTCTGCCAATAATTATGAAGTTGAGCTGCAGGTGTGCGCGTAAGGCACCCAAACAAAGAGGGGCAAAAATATTTTCACCAACAAATTTCCGTCCCTACATATGTGGTTTCACTACTCGCCAGTCTTCATACGATATCATGACTGCATTACCTGCTATTGGTCACTCAACCATAGTGCTTTTAATAATTGGCTCGAAGTGTTCCTCGCTACAATCCACTACATTGTAGGCCAGTGGAAGACATCGAGCGAGATAATTACAGCTTGCAGTCTAATCTGTTGTCAAAAATAACGCGAAATTTGCTGCTCTGTACCTAGACAGTTATTTTCAATTTCGCTTATAAACTAACACAGATGACGTGTGACAAACTACTTTCAGGCACCAGGTGAGGAATCCTCTAATATTGAGTCGACATGACGGTATATGGCGGGAAAACGTGACTGTTTGCTAGATTTCCACCTACTTTCAGCTAATCAGAAGATGACTGGCTTCTGCTTGAAGGTGACGCTGTTGTCCTATTTGACTGATCCAGTAAGAATCTTGCTAATGTAATAGGTGATGAGCTACTGGTTTGTAGAGAGCTACGTTACGTTGTCAATCATACATGTAGCACGGAGGTGAGGTGATGAGAGATAGTTTCACGGTGAAAGGGCAACACAATGGCGATGCTGGAGCTGGGATTCGAACCCTGGACCTCTCGCACTGTAGACCGGCAGCTAACAGACTACACTACGGAGGCCGGCATGTAGCAAGGAATTGCAGCGTTCTGAATGCCTGGTAGATAAATAAACGCTGAAAACAGTAATTGATTTCTACGCTTTTTTCGAAGCCAATATGGGTTGGTATTTGCCAACTTTATGAGTACATATTTATCCAGAATTACTAGTTCGTTACGCGTGATCTCTTGCGCCGCAGTTAAATGCACGAAGTTTCTGCGTCAGATATTGTACCTCTGAAGTTCGTAACACTGGAAACAATTTTGTTTAAAACGCTGGCTAGTAGGATTGCTATTGTTCAATTTTTGCAAATTGGCTTCAAGAAAGCTACAGATACAGGTTAATGCTTTTAGCGTTGAATTATGTACCACGTCCTCTTACGGATATGTCGGCACAAAACATTTTCGCGTTATACTATCATCTGTAATGACCAGGCGATTGATAACCGTATCATTGCCACTATATCATTAGATCGTGACCCGATAACCCTGTCATTAATGTGAAAATACGATTTTATCTACGTTTAAATTATCGCAAATAATTTTTAAAGCGTTTGATGTATATCGGGCATTATGGTACAGTTTTGATTTAGTCATTCTATAACCTTCCCGAATCTCAATTAGGCTACTAAGCACAATGTATTTCTCTTGTTTGGCAAGACATTTGCAGGGCTACACGCTCATGCGGCCATTACGTCTTAATCTGTTTGAGGTTTTCATTCATCGCGATTCTTGAACTTTGGATATTTAGCTCGAGTTATTTACGTAGGTAGGGTCTCAAAATATCTAAGAAAAAGTAAGTATGTAGGCGAATTCGATCTCCACGAGTCAGCAATATGTCAACACTGCCCAACACTATAGCCGCCATTCACCAACAACATACGACTATGCCAGAACTGAACATCCCCAATTAAGAGTTTTCAACAGTATTCAGTAGCCAATCAGACGAAGGGTCTATGTCCACAGCCTTTTAAGCCAATAAACGTCAGAGTGCGTTTACACTAAAAGCACTGCCTGTCTTTGCATTTCGCTTCTGTATACGAACCTATTCTGAGGCGAGGTAATGTAACCCTTTGTGTGGGCCCACGAACGTTCTGTGATGACAATGAATGTATGTGTAAGCACGTACGGTGGCGATGTGTTGGTGTTCTCTGCTGGAGGAATGCCGGACGCATTTCGCGCCTGGTGGTCGCTGGACCCGCGGTGCTGGACTGTATGGCGGGTGGCCCGTAGTGCAGGGGATCGATGCTGAATATCGGACAGTCAGCCAAGGCGGGAGGGAAGTACTCTCACCCCTATTTCCCCCTCCCCTCATAGCAAGGGTTATGACGATGGTCTGCCGTAGCCTCAGAGGGTCACTGTGTACTGCGCATTCTGAAAATATCGTCCGTCGTCTTCCAAGTGCACCTTAATGAACAATAATTTATTAAACCTAATAATTAGAGATGATGGTTTATCGCGGGAAAACCTGACTGTTTGCTTGGTTTCAACGTACGTTCAGGTTAACAAAAACTCACTGGCTTTTTCCTATATGTTGAGCTGTTACCCTATTTGACTGAGTTAATAGGAATCCCGCTGTTGTAATATTTTATACCTGTTATTGGTCTGCGGACAGCTACTGAGGGTTAGACGTGTGTCACCCAGTCATACATGTTGCGAGAAACTACAGTGTTTACAAGGCTATGTTGACACAAAACACTTTCGCGATATACCATTATCTCTACCAATAATGTAAGCGGTCAAACTTCCGTATAGAGATGGTATAATTCCTAGTTACCATTAAGTAGAAAACTAATCGTTGTAGACGAACTTTAATATTGCGTATGGCCAATTTGAACATAGGTCTAGAAAGTTCAGCAGCCAAAGAACAAGTGCGTTTTTTTTCGAGTATGTATAGGTCTTTAAAAACAAACGTGAGGTTCTATTATAACGGTATATAGTAATTAGAAAAAACATGTCTCATTAAAACATAAATGTAGATGTTAGCGAACAAGGTGGAGCCAGCGTTATGGAGGATGTAGTTCACCCGAGTGGCTACCTTAACAGCAAGGTTATCTGTGCTGTGAAGAGTGATATCAGGTATGATGCATGGTCGTAATGAACGGACGAGGAAGAGGAAGACTCCTGAGATAACCCGCCGACCAACGGCACCGTCCACCTATATTACTACATAATGAAATGTGGGTCGACCGCTCCGTAAATAAAATATGGATCGTTTAAGTGGCAGGCGAGTGCTCCAGCTGCAACACTAACTGGGAACTTACGGTTTGTGTTGTACTTGTGTGTTTGCTGGACGTAACATGCTGTCGCGCTGTTGGTAGGCCTCATTTCCATTACTTACAGTGTTGCTGCTAATGTCAACATTTTACTGCCGTGACGTCGGAGTTATTTTCTATCCCGGTACACAGAAATACTGTATCCAAACCCAAATGAAGGCCTCACAATTAATGTTTGGTACGAGAATTAAAGGAGAATACCAACTATTTATTGTCTCTCATGCCATAGCTTAGGTTACACTTAACTGTCTTACTCGCCTAGACTACCTCAGCTAGAAACGGTTAGAGACAGAAGTTTTGCTAGATTCACGACCTGCAGTCTAAAATGCATTGTATTAAGTATTCTTGAGCCTCAACTACTAGTGAACTTGCTGCTGCTCCGTCGTGTTGATAGTTTTATTGGATAATGGCTACTTTTAACGGGATTAAGTACTTGTTTTCTCACAGCTTGGTTATTGGTTCAGAGTTGGGTATATCTAACTATGATTAGAGCCACCCATTTTTGCATAATTTCAGTTAGGCAAGTAGTAACCGAGCGCGGTGGAGTTACCGAGCGTTGTTGAACTACCGAGCGTTGTTGAACTACAGAGCGTTGTTGAACTACCGAGCATAGTGGAACTACCGAGCGTTGTTGAACTACAGAGCGTTGTAGAACTACCGAGCATAGTGGAACTACCGAGCGTTGTTGAACTACCGAGCGTTGTTGAACTACCGAGCGTTGTTGAACTACCGAGCATAGTGGAACTACCGAGCGTTGTTGAACTACCGAGCGTTGTTGAACTACCGAGCATAGTGGAACTACCGAGCGTTGTTGAACTACCGAGCGTTGTTGAACTACAGAGCATAGTGGAACTGCCGAGCGTAGTGGGGCTACCGAGCGTAGTGGGGCTACCGATCATTGTGGAGCTACCGAAAATGGTGGAGCTACTGAGTGTGGTAGGGCAGTAGTATAACACCCGGGTTCGATCCTCGGCTCTGGCCATCCTGAGTTCGATTTTCCAGGGTTTTCCGATATCACTCCAGGCGGATGTTAGGATGGTTCCTTAAACGAGCCCTGGACGAAATCTACCCCCTTTCCTCGTGTTCCTCTACTAAGGCTTCGTGCTGTTCGGGGACACGCAAAAGAGACCAAATAAATCTAATATATGAAATTATCGTGTCACGGTGTTTGTTTCCATGCTCCTCCGAAACGGCTTAACCGATTTCAATGAAATTTCGTATATACATTCGGTAGGTGTGCGAATAGGTTTTTATCTACTTTTCATACTCATAAGTGCTATTGTTTAGCAACATTTTAAATTTATTTCTGTGACAAAACAACGTTTGTCGGGGCAGCTAGTAATACAATAAAAATAAATAAAACATTGTGGCTCGGGTACGACTGAACGATGTGATCCATCTATGCCTTCAAATGAGACCCGTTCTACGTTGGAGTAACGTAATGTGGGACTGGCCCAGCCTAATAACAAGTCTCGACACAAAGTTACGTGGCCGAAAGTAAAATAAATTCTACTAGTGTGTAGGTAGTGTTTATAAATATATCTAAGACACGTGTGATTTTTGCAGAAAACATTTCTGCACTACTTTGTTTCAATGCTTTGTGCACATCTACAGCTCTGCGTGTCTTTGCGTAGAGGTATTAGGTACGACAGTAACAAGATTACTACGACGCCACACATCTGTGATGTGTTGCTAGAACCTCAAGTCTCTGACAGATAAAACACTCGATCAGCTTCCATGAAGTGGAGCTACAAACCTTTAGAGGGCGGCAAGAAGAGCATAAGTCGAACTATTACCCCTTGAGACTTGTGTTTTTGTTACAGCTATTATGAGGCGTTCAATAGGGCGCAATTCTCATTATATTAACGCGTTTCTTTAGCCTTCACACCACCTTCACTAAACAAGAAGAATTGCGTAAATGTCATTATATTTTTACATGGCTTATGTCCATCTTACTGCCCGCCAAAGAAATGTTCTCGTGAGACACTGAAACATGTTGGTGCAACAATATTTTGGCGAAAATCATAAGTTCATATCTTGTTATGGAAAATGGCACCACGTAGCAATTTTTCATTCTGGTACACAACATTATAATGAACCTGTGAGAACGTCCTCTTGTGTGATTCTCCACACGTGTAACAAGGTAGAGAGCTCGTGTCCTGCTGCCTGGAGCAGTGGTGCCAACTGCTCCGCATGGCAACATTGCTGCCAGGTGAGGCGGCCTGGAGGGTCATCAGCAGGTCAGTGTCGATGAGGCTGGTCGGGCGGAAATGAACGCTGCAGGGGTGTGGGGTGTGAGGGAGGTATATGAAGGGTGGGAGGGGAAGGAGGAGAGGACAGCCTGCAGCTAAGTGCTCTTCCTTGTCGGACGCCGACGCCTCTGGCCGGAGACGCCTCTTAACGTCGCGACGCCACTCTGAATTAGCCTGCGCGGGCCCGCGGGATGGATTGGCTGAGGAAGTAGGAGGAGGGGGACCTGGGCAGGAGGGTGGATCTCGTCAGGTCGGACGGCCCCGCTCCGTTCTACCAACACTATTTTCTACTCTATGCCCCGGCCGTCTGCTCACCGAGCCAAATTAGCCACGTCAACTGACGAGTTCGCTCCCAAATAGCGCCAGCTATTTTATAACGACTTGCGATCGCATCTTCAACTATACACGACTCTGAAAAGCTTTTAAAATAAATCTGATAGCACCATGGATAAAATAGATCACTTCAAATATGCAAATTATATAGATACGTAATTCCAAACTATTTAAGAACTGTAGCACCAGTTATACTTTGGTGTAACTAACATAATTAAATACTGTCTAAAAAAAGTTGTGTAAATTATACCTACTCCAAAATGTTAATGTAATGTATTGGAACGAACGTAAGTATGGTATTTTAACGTCCATAAATGTACATACATTTTGTTGTTGCAAACAAGTCTTAGCTTTTGTACACGCCGTAGTTTGAAATTACACCTTCTGAGTGACTTTGGCATTTCTGTGTCAATTATAGTTATAGCTGTATTTGTACGTACAGATAATCTGTATGAAACTATTTCTACATAAAACGAAAAAAAAAAAAAAGAAAGATGTAAAATGTTTAGTTTCATAATTCTGCGAAAATGTTTCAGCAATAAAAATATTTATTTCACCATTGTTCTAACAAGTAGTTTAGTTACGTTCACTCAGCTAAACCTTTCTCTCAGCGTAATTGTACATACTTACGAAATATTATGCTAGATTAATATAATCTGACAGTGATTTTATGTGTATAGGCCTATATTTAAATTCAATACTACTTCCTTTCGTTATCTCAGCCATGAATACTTATATTTTAATGTTAGAACTAGCTGGGATTTCCCAGCGAAGTTGACATTGAAATTGAAATAATAGTTCAACTTGTAGGTATTATTAGTTCCTTTATGATTCAGAATTATTACATTAAATATAAATTCGACATTACGATATAGTTGTTCATAATATATTTATAGTTTTACTTAACGAAACATTAGTTTATTTGTCCCTTCATGATGTGAATTATTGCAACTGACTGTAAGTTACATAATTACTCGAAAGCAAAATCTTAACATTGCTTTCGAAAGCACTCAGTTATCAGCCAATATCTTATAAATAGAGGCATGGTAAACTTTCTACATATCTAATGCTTTATAGAGCAACCAACGCAGTGATTCTTAGGACGGTATTACTTGAGTATGTGTAACTTACTGTTGTATCTAACACGTCCAATCCCTCGACCATTGAAACCTTTGAACATGTACTGAGGCTGTCTGCTGGAATATTCAGTATACACCCACTTGAGGAGAACAAAAAAATTTGAAACTTTTTGAGAGAGAAGAAATTCTTATTTTATATCTTCTAACAAACGCGTATTCTGAACATGTTCCGAACTTCTTGGCTTTCATCTGTCCTGATGACAGGAGCATATGTCAGATTCCGAAACTTCGTGAAAAGTCGGCCTTAAGAAATCTTCTGTGTTCTTTTTGTGTCTTCATCGTTGTGTCGTCTAGACTATTTCTGTGACGTCGTCGTTGTTATCCTGTCTTGTGTCCAACATTGTCTTTGTTTCAGTATTTTGTCTCTGCTGACTTAATTGTATTCTGAGTTTTAAATAGCCTATTATTTGGTTTGTCTTTCGTATTTAATTTTTGAAAGTTTATTTTACTTTTTATTATTTGTTGTTGACAAATTCCTGACACGGTATTTCACGTTGTAAGTAACGCATATATTTCTAGACCATTTATTTCTTGGGACAAAAATCTTGCGGCATTAAACAGATCAATTTTTGCTAAGGAATACAAATATTCAAGTATAAAAATTGATATCAGTAACACGTGTAAACGTAGCTACCGTAGTGGCAGTGTATAGCGTGTGCGGTGTTGTAAGCGTAGACGCAGTAGTTGTGCGATGAAATACGTGTTCGTAATGCAAGGTTGGCAGCTTTGTGCCAGGGGGCAGCTGAGCTTGTTTGCCCACATCTACTAGTACTAACGAGGCTGCTAACTGGCGATAGAGGTGATTGGTCTGCTACAGTACACTCTCATACCCCGCCCCTACTAGAACTCTTCTTATCTCGCATAGACAACCTGAAGTCAGCATGCTATCAATACGTAGAAGCACGAGTATATCGGGTATTCGTCTGGCAACAGCCTAGACTCCTCAGTTCTATACGTGTACCTTAGACACCCCTGTTTTTCGCGAAAAGAATTTTGCCCCAGTTTGTTTCAGTGCCTTACGTGCACATCTGCAGTTCTGCTTCATGGTTATTGGCAGCGTGTCTGTGTGAAGAGCCGTATCTCATTTGTCTGAGCCAATTACAATAACGTTCCTGCAACACCACACGTCTGTGACTTGCCGGTAGAATTCCTAGGCTCGTGACAGTTAAAATATCCAATCACTGACCACGAAGCAGAACTGCAGATTTGCACGTAAGACACTGAAACAAAGTGGGACAAAATGATTTTCGCAAAAAACAAGGGTCCCTAGTTATCGGTGCTGTTACTTATTTTTCTCATTGGCTCAATCAAATGGAGCGACGTCAATGCACGAAGACTCGCTGCCAGTTACCACGAAGCAAACCCATGGTAGACCCATGGAGGTATTAGTCTATGGAGTGGCATCTGCCGTACAGTTCAATGGTAATCGTGTGAAGCCGATCATTTTCGAACTGCGCATGCGCAGGACGCTATTTTTCATGAGTCGTCATATTTTGGGTGGCAAAACAATAACAGAAAGCAATGTGGTTACGTAATTTTTTTTACGAAAATTCGCGCAATATTCTCTATTTGAATCGTACACAATAATTTACAATTGCTTTATATATATATATATATATATATATATATATATATATATACATATAAACCGAATTAGCACTCGCTGTGTGTATATACTTTATAAACTTGATGAATTTAAATAAAAGTTTCTTACCTGTACAGAGATAATCCTCCGCAACGATCGAATCTGTTTGTAAGGCCAAGAGCTGCACAAACTTTCACCACAATGTGTAGTTATAAAAAAAAAACATTTTCATTCGGCTCAATGCTATGTTTACATGTTTTTGCCACCACTAGCTCGATCCTTGTTAATCGTCGTCTGTTGGCTGGCTTCAAATTTACTCAAAGGCTTCCACTCCATAGACTAATACCTCCATGGGTAGAACGTGCAGTTCTGGTAACGTGACATTTATTTGCAGGGTTGCCACGTCTAAGGCCGCTACCTGGCCTTCCCCTAGGTACACCTGCGGTACTGTCGTTTCTACAAACAAGAAAAAAACTCTGTGTAGGTCGAATGGAAGAGAAGAGATAGAGGTAGAACAAACAAGTTGTGCCGGTGAAGAGGAAGGGAAGGGGGTTAGTACGAAGAGCAACAGCATACGTGGGGGGGGGAGGGGGCACACCACCACGGCTCTCCGGCAACACCCACAGGAGAAACGCCTTTTGAAATATTCGTGAGGGCAGCGCAGAGACACACAAGCCCTCCGGACGTAATACACCTCGGGCGGTGGTAGGGCCGTACAATGTGGTGAGGGGGTGGGATCCAGGCTGCTTGCCATTGTTGTCTGTGGTCTGCACATCGCCCCAGGCACAGAATAATTACAAACACAGAATCGAAACCACAGCATGAGAGGTGAGCAAAAGCCAAATGTGCCAGAAATATAGCGACACTGACCAGCAACAAATAGTTTACTAGAATGTATGCCTTCGTGCAAGAAGCACGAATATATTCATGTTCAAGAAGTGGTAACTCTGGTGTTCATTGCTAGGTAACTCGGGGAAGATGCAACAGCTAAGAATTTCAGCGTTGTCTCTGTTTGTAAATACTGCAAAAAATATTACGTTTAGAATACGATTTTCGTCGGATATTTGTTAAGTCAGTAATTAGCTATAATTAGAGACGCTGGAAAATCGCGAAAATGTTTAAAATAATCTCCAATAAACTGTAGCATATTAACCGTGACACATGTGAACAGTTTTGGAACAAGTCACACACGCTGTGTGTCCAAGCTGTGCAGTTATAACTGGGCCTATTGTAGAGAGAAAATGCTACAAATGAACGATCGCCAATGTTGAGACGAAACATTCAGTGTTATATACATCACGTTGGAGCCTAGTAAACAATAAACTATTCCCGCGATTTTCCAGTGTCTCAAGCTATGTCTTTAGAAAGCTTAAATAATAATTTAAAAAACCGTAAAAAGACATGCTTGGCTAACATTTTCCCCAGAGTTACATAATATGGATAAATATTTCGTTTAAACACTTCTTTTGACGCCGATGTCGATTGTGTTGTAGCTGATACCTAATGACAGAAACAGCTACCGGATATGTTTCAGAACAAGCTACATTTCAAACTCACGTACATTCCAGCATAGTTTCCAATCAGATCACCGCTACACACACTAACTTGTTTCAACGCCTCCTCCAGCTATGGATTGGATTATACAAAATGCTCAGCGTCTTGATGTTCGATCCGCTACTTGCAGATATGTTGTATCGCAGTAACTTTGTTCTCATTGGCACCGTCAAATAATTGACGCCTCTAGGCAGACACGCTGCCCATAGCCACGAGGCAGAGCTGTATACTATATGCACGTAAGAGGGCGTGGTACATAATTCAACGCTAAAAGCATTAATCTATAATTGTAGGTTTCTTGAAGCGAATTTGCGAAAATAATGCAATAGCAATCCTAGACAATAGTTTTTCAGCCAATGTTTTAAACAAAATTGTTTCCAGTGTTAGGAACTTCTGAGGTACAATCTCTGACGCCGGAACCTCGTGCATTTAACTGCGGCAGAAAAGATCACGCGTAACAAATGAGTAATTTTGGATAAATATTTACTCATAAAGTTGGCAAATACCATTATCTTTGATTGCCGTTGAGTATTTTATACATATTGGCTTCGAAAAAAGCGTAGAATTCAATTGATGGTTTCTGCGTTTATTTATCTATCACTATCACACACTCTTAAGGTATAGAAACAAAGTGATGCAAAAATGTTTTCGCCAAAGTCAAGTGCCTCTAGGAATGGATAACTGTAAACCAATAAGAAACCTGCAGAAGCAATGACAAAATCTGTAAAAAAAAGTTCTTGAATGAAGCAGACTATTTAATAGAGCAACAGCCATTAGATAAGTAGCTGAAACTAGATGACCTTGACACTGTAGTCTATCCTGTAGATCATTGAACACGTGAGATTTTCCTTTGTACTAAGTCTTCCCCGTGTAGTAGCAATAGATATGGGTAGAGACGAGAGACTTTCAAGGGTTCACTGACCTGTAGACTAGACTAAAAGAATGTATGTGTATTCAAGTAGACAACAGCTGCTGATTGGCTGCTGGCCGATATAGTGGAAACACCAGTTAGTGGCTACTTAATTATTAGTTCAGAGTACATTAGGGGGAATGAAATAAGCCACCAGACAACTGCTCTTCGCGGAAAGAATTTAGCCCCAGTTTGTTTCAACGTATTACGAGCACACCTGCAGTTCTACCTCGTGGTACTTGCAGCTTGACTATGTGAAGTGACGTCTTCCAGTAGACTGCGCCAATCAAAGCATGGTTACTGCATCACCACACGTCTGTGATTTGCGGATAATGTCAAGACACGTGAGACTTAAAACACCCAATCACTGACTATGAAACACAACTGCAGATGTGCACGTAACATAATTCTTTTCGCCGAAAGTTCGTGGGCCTAACAATTGCGAAATATTTTTCCCAAAACAAAACTAGAATAATTTTTCAGGTACCTAGACATTAGTGAATCTTAAAACAGAAAATACGGTTACTTTGAAGTTCATTTATGTAGCCTACTCGCGTGTTCAACTACAGCAGCTGATTGGCAAATGACTAAATCCTTAGCTTAGTGCACAGAACTCACGTGTCACTTTTTTAAACGTGAGAGTTATCAATGTACATATTTACCAATCAGCTGCTGTAGTTGAATATACGGTGTCCGAAGCCATCGCTAGCAGAATACCATGGGTTAGATGCTGTAAGCCTGTGGATGTGGGTCATATCGATGACCTAGTTCAAAAGGGAAACAACTCAAGGTTCCCAGTATTGAGTAAATTGGACAGAGATTGATTTCTGTTTCGCCTAAAAATATGTTAGTTAACATATTTAGTTGGTGTTGACTTGAAGTAAAAGTACATAGGGAGGCAACCATTTAAGGTGTTTAAAATGTTTAGTCTGCCTTCACTGAAATTATCACACTTTATAATAAAAGAAATACAGTTTCTAGCTCTTCACTGCCAATCAGAATAAAGTGTCATGTTATTAAACAAGTGAATGTACGGGTTTTTTTTCAATTGGGTGGAGTGCACTTCTGTCCGTGTATTGGTGAGCCAAACACAAAAATGCAAAAAAATTTTAAATTATTTCCTATTTGAACTGGGCCATCGATGTAACCATAGCCTTGGGCCACACTTACTTCTGCTTCACCTTACTGGTCTATGTGGACAGACATGCCAGTCAGAGGGATATATTTGCGTGGTAAACCGTGACGTTCTTGTAATATGTCTCTCGTCTGCAGGGTTGCTGTATCGAGAGTCGAGGTCTTCAGCAAGAGACGACTATAACTATAGTCCTACAAATGTGACGTTATTATCTGACAACAGGCTAAACTCCAAGCAATTGTATTCTCATATTTATGCTGCTAGAAGTATTAATGCGTGCCTGAAGTATTTTTCCAACCGATGAGTAGGGATGATGGAATATCGCGAAAATTGTTTGTGACGACATACCTTTGAAAATACTGTAGTTTCTTGCAACATGTATAGAGGTACGTCAATTTCGCAGATACGTTCCAGGTCAGCTTGAACGCCAAAAATGTATGCTTCGTAATCACGTGTGTGATTAGCTGGCGGCTGTCACGAAACGCATTTGACTACTGCAAGCCAGTAGTAAATAAGGAAATAATTCCTAGAGATATCGCTTGTAATGTTGTAAGCCAATGAATAATCGACTGTATCCAGAGCATGTACAGGACTTAGCAATCTAGGTTACTGCCAGATGAATCCGCGAAATTGACGTACCTTTAAACATGCATGATTGGGCGGTACACGTCTGACATTCCGTAGCTCTCTGCAGACCCAGGCATTAAATATTTCAATAGCGGGATTGTTATTGGCGTACAAATAGGGTAACAGCTCCACGTACAGGAAAGAGCGAGTGCATTTGTGATATGTTGTACGTGCGTCGAGATCCAGCAAATAGTCAAGTTTGCTCGTCTCTTCCGATGATGTAAGTAAAGACGTAAAAATACTCTTTCTAAATGGCATTGAACCAGTAATAAAGTAACTACTTACTGCAGACCCAGTCACGTGGTATCACAATGTCAGCGAGCAGCCAATGAGCAGCTTCTGTATGCCAGAAGGGCGTATCAGCTATACACGACATGTGGTTGATACGTCCTTCTGGCATAACGCCCTCGATATATATTCTTGGAGCCTAGCCTACCTGCCAGTGAACTCCAGAATGTTCCTAGAAATAAGTAAATTGTAAAATGGTTTCTTTATTGTAATGTGGACAAAACAAATATACAGCCAATACGTAGGGCCACGATTTCGTCGCGATAATATTCTTGCCCCACATTGTTTCAGTGTATTACGTGCACATCGGCAGCCTAGCTTCATGGTTATTAGCAGCGTGTATTTGTTCAGGCCCGTCTCTCATTTGACTACACCAATCAGATAAACATTATTGTGACTCTGTACGTCTGTGATTTGCCAGGGCGAGTGTCAGTAAGATCATCCAATCACAGACGATGTAGCAGAGCTGCAGACGTGCACATAACTTACTGAAACCAACTGTTGCAAAAATCTTCTCGCCATAAAATCGTGGCTGTACCAATAACGTCACGGGGTGTATTCGGGTTACAAGTCTCTAGCTGTGACACGCCACGGCGAGGCCCGATATGTAGGGAATATTGTACATCGCTAGGGCTAGAAAAATGTCGCGAGTTCCATAACCTGCATGCTGTAATCCAATGTGCTATACATACTCAAGCCCCGTCTATTCGTTCATTGTCTGTTGTCTGAATGAGTAGCAGGTAATAGACAAATGGTAGAGCTTCGGTATACGCAGGATAATGGATTCTAGCGTGTTGGTAGTTGAATTCGCGAAATATTACTAGCACTATTTATAAGTCATGTGTGTTACCGATACACACTCCTCCACCCATGCAATAATATGTGGCTAAGGTAAAATAAGTTAGTTGGCTAAGAAATATTTCCTCGTGTTTTAACCAATGTTGAGATATTCACACAACATCGATGTCTGAAACAACCATTTAGGAACCTACGTCTGCTCCTAAATATTTGGTTATTTAGGATAAAATTGACTGAGGGTACACTATTTCAAAATAGTTCCGTAAATTCGTCTGCTGCTCTTTACTTACATTTTGTTTCCCGAGTTTCGACTATATATATATATATATATATATATATATATATATATATATATATATATATATATATATACAGCAAATAATGTAAACAGTGTTATTCTGTACGTCAGAAATAATTATTTTTATTTAAAAATAATTTCGCATTGTATAAATAACTTAAATCACCCTGAAACCAAATAATAAATATTAATGTTCATTTATTTACTGCAGGAAGTGAAGGCACAGCTAAATTATTTATTTAGAATAAATAACTGACGATTTATTCAATGGAGATACGTAAAAAATTAACAAAACAATATCTAAATAAAATAATTTCTCTAACTTCAAACTTTACGACGCGCAGCAACGTTTTATAATGTTCAAATCTGTCCACCCTAAATTCATAAACCATAAAAATCGAAAGAAATTGTTTCGAACACAGATAATGTCAGCCGTGCTTCAAGCTGGATGGAAGAATTACGCGGTAAACGTGCAACTGAGGATGATATAATTATGTGTTTACGTAAAATATATTTTAATACACACTTAGATGTAAAGAGGCAGGAGTAGGCCTTTGTGTGCGCTACAAACCTAGTAACCGTTGTCTCAGTGTTCTGTGCAGTGTGGTCGAGTAACAGACTGAAATATTACCCCCACCCTCAATCCCTTTCACTACAAAAAACGTAGCAGTGCTTCGGGATTGTCGCAGAAAATACAGACTATGAAATGAAAACGCACACAACAGCCTAAGATTACCTGTAGTGTAGTCAATATGGCGTACCGTTGGGAATACAACCGGCGATCACAGAGGGAACGAGACGAACTCGCTAGACCGAGTAATCAAACGATACAGCGACAGGGACAGTTGAGTAAATAACATCGGGCGACGCATAGAACACTATGCAGACAAACAGAATAGACTTTGTGCGCAGTTTCGACTCGACAATACACGCCCGTTTTACATTGATGCGCTTGGCTTGTCTCTTACTCCACAGTCTCGTTTTATCCGGCAGACGACATTACTCTGCAGTTTACAAAGTCACAAATAAAACTACCTTCAACAACTACCTGTTTGATCACTTATTTCAAACGAGCAAATGCGCAGTCTTGTTGAAAAAATGTCTATTCTGGGACCATTATGTTCGTATCAACCCTCGTGGCAAAAAGTTCTGTGAAGCGTTGTATGTTGAATGTTTAAACAGTACTTCCACTCATTCTTGAAGTTTACGCTGGCGAAAATTAGGAGTAAAAATGACACACATTAATGTGTGGTTGTTGGCACTGCTGTAGATTTACATAAAGTGATGTAGTGTGTGAATTTATTTATATGGCACGTTACATAATTTAGTGTTAAAACATAAATTTAACGTTATATGTTCATTGAAGGAAATTTGGAAAACTCAAAACACAGCAATCCTATACAATTGATTTTTGCCAAATTTATGGGCATACATTTTTCTCGACTAACGTATTTTTGAAGAACAGTCTCTCATTCCGAAATCTCATACAACACACTGCGGTGCAAGAGAACACGCTTGACAAAAAACGCGTAATTCTGGGTAAATATTTGGTCATAAAGTTGGCAAGTATCATTATCTAGTATTGTTGTGTAGTTGTTCTTTATTGACTTTTAAAAATGTTTAGATTTCTACTGGAGTTTTCAGTGTTTATTTATCTCACGCAAACTTAGGATGCCACTTAACCGGGACTGTTTTAAGGCTCTAAGGCACAGAAGCGAAACAAGAAGCTATAAGGACGACACTGATGCACGCCTAGTGCTCTGTCGCTCATACACACGCAAGGAGTTCAACTGAAGTACGCAGTCAGGTTGTAGTTATAGAATTTGAAGCGGTGATCTTAGCATTTAACTTTTTGAAAATCTATAGTAAGATACTGTAGTGCCTACGATTGTTTTATATCTATGAGTGGTATATTTTGTTTACTGGATGTTTTACGTAGCTATCATCTAGAATATTTGTTGCCTTTGTACAGGTGCGGGTTGAAGAGCATGGAGGAGGTAATTGGCCATGGCCTGTTGTTATAAAACATCGCAGCATCCATCTTGAGTTGCTTTGTAAACCCTGGGAAACTGAAACCAATACGGACGGGCCCGAGAACAGAACCTGGGGCCTATCGAGTGCGAGACGTATTTTTTTTATCACTGCACTACTTAGCATCGGTAGAGCTTATAACTAGGGACCTGAAAAATTCGCGTTTTATTTTTGGCACAAGCTAGAATTCCAACAACTATAAGTTCGTACCACTTTCGCAATTGCTAGAGACATGCGACATTTGCGTAATCAATTTGTAGCAGATAAAACTTCACTTTACTGTACATAACAGAGCATAATATTCAACTGGCCATCGAGCTTTAATGTCTTGTCATTGACGTGTGTTACGTCTTTACAGAGATTGGCCTCTCTGCCGTGTAAGCATTCTCCACGGAAAGCCACGACAATATTGACCAGCGGTAGACGCTGAACGAGTCTATAGTCACTTGGAGTCTAGTCAGCTGTCAGAAAATAACGCGAATTTTGCATGTCTCTACGTGATAACAGTGTTGCGAGAAGAACTTTTTAGCATTTTTTCTAGGAAAAGGACGGTGTATGGGTGGGGGGGGGAAAGCTTGGGAATGTTATTTCTATTGTTCATGATGCCACTGAACACTCATCTGACTCTTGTTTACGGAACGCCTTTAACAGTTCCGCAAAACTAGTTACAAAGACAACTCCGTGGCTGCAAGCCTGGTAGGCATACTCCGTAATACGGCCAACTACCTGCAAGTGTTTACCCACTCATAAATGCCTGAAATAATGAAACGATAAGGGGGACTTGTATACAAGTGTCACATCGTCTTGAAGTGCGAGGCATAGAACAGGCATACAAGGTCATTATCTGCGTCTCGTCTGAATATCATCTTGTATTTTAACTGGACCTGACTGCACACCAAGGTCAAATACACGCCTCTGTCGTTTACTCTTTCCTACATAGTTATTACGTTTGATATACAATGATTTATCATTGTCTTATATGCTTTCATAGGTAAACATATTTGTAAAATACGTGGATGTTTGCTTTTTGAAAACAAACTCACACACGACCGTACGTATAGCCTACACGCCCTGTCTATACTTGATACCATTCCAGGACATTGAAATACATGGCGTAGGAAATGTACGCTTACATTTGTGTACAAACTGTCTTATTACTTGTCTTCTAAAGTCAAATACATCCAAATACGGACATCGCTGTCAGTGTTAACCAGCTTAATCCTACGTAGTTTTCCCTGAATGTTTGTTGTTTAAGCATGGTTTTGTTGAACATCTGTAATATTATCATAGTTAATGTCTGTATTTTTTTCTTTCAGGTTGGTGTTCCGAGCAACATTACCTACATAGTCCTGACTGTTAAATCGGTGAGAAATTTTTTTGCTATGCAGTAAGGTAGAATATTTTTATTAGAAACTGATATGTTGTACATATAATAGGTAAAAAGTAGGTTAGTAAAAATTTACGTTTATCATGGTTTTTTAATATTATTATTTTTAGCTGAGTTATCTGTAATGCTATATTACATTCGAAAAAAATATATAAGCACTCGAACATTAAATTCAAAACATATTTACAAATAATGCTAAGATGGATGGAGTAAGGTTTTTTGCTAGGTTGTTCTGTAAACGTTTGAAAGAAAACGTACGGACGAGTTCAGTTTGGCAAATAACCGATGTTGAAAAATGGGCAATTTTTGAAAAGCACTGTTTTACAATCTAATTGTGAACTGCTAACGGAACTAACGGAATATTTCTCGCTGGTATTACATGTCAACGTATATAGTAATTCGAGCATGATATTATTGCCCTGCTATATTCCTTCCTATGTGTTCTTTCCTCCTCGAGGTATCTGGCTATCCTATGATAATCGTCAACAACCCCAGCTGCCGCGCCAGCGAGCTCGCCGTTAGGTAGTTTCAACTGAAGCTTGTGTACATCTTGTACGAAACTACTGAGTTCTGGATTATCACATTAGGGGAACAATTCTTAAAATCCTTAATAAACTACAATAGTATGAAACGTTGATAATTACTGAGTGATGCCCGACTTGTCTTCAATAATTAGGGGGTGATGACCGAATGTTTGTTTCGAGGGTTGACGAGCCTCTAAACATCTATTAGTAGAGCCACGATTTTATGGCGAAAAGATTTTTGCAATATTTGGTTTCGATGCGTCATGTGCACACCTGCAGCTCTGCTACATCGTCTGTGGTTGGATGATTTTACTCTCACTGGCCTTGGCAAATTATAGACGTACAGACTCACAATAATCTTATTCTGATTGGTGCAGTCAAATGAGAAACGTGTCTGAACATAGACACGCTGCCAATAACCTTGAAGCAGAATTGCCGATGTGCACGTGAGTCACTGAAACAAAGTGGGGCAAAAATCTTTTCGCGACAAAATCGTGGCCCTATCTATTAGTGTTTGGAGACTCTTACTTCTTTCTGTCACTTTATTTACGATATTTTACAGGAATAATGTCCAAATCCTCAATTTTTAACGCCTGTATTCCTTTCAGTATTTATGTAGAAACAGTTCTGCATATTCTCCACTGAAGTTTTCCGAAGGAAACGCTTCGCTAAGTTTGTCGAATTCGTCCCGGTATGTGTACTGTGTCCTAGAAAAACAATAGCATAATTGAATATTGCTAGTGACATGAGTGCAAACTATTACCGGTAATGCGATAAATTAACAGTATGGCTGAGGTAGATAATTATCTTATCGTTTTTTGTCGATTTGTTGTGGTTAAATCCTTTTATTTTAAATTTTAGTTGATTCCTTATAATGTTGAACATATTATGGACTCAAATGTGTATGTGCATGCAATTTAAAAAACACTTGTCGCAACATTATACACATACCTGACGTAGAAAATATTTCATGTAATAAGACGCATATGACAAATGTTTAGTCACGGGAAATGTTCTCAGATGAACTATAACACAATATATATTTCCAACACAAATAAATAAAGCGACTGATTTTTGGCGAAGAGAATTTTGCAGCAACTTGTTTCAGTGTCTTACGAGCAAACATGTAGCCTTGATTCATGATTATTGGCAGCACGTACTTGTTCAGACACGTCTCTCTTTTGACTGTACCAATCAGAATAACACTATTGTGACTCCTTACGTGTGATTTGCCAAGTGAGAGTAACATAATCCAATCACAGACGATGTAGCAGAGCTGCACGTGTGCACGTAAGCCACTCAAATATGTTGGTTCAAAATTCTTTCAAGCACAAGTCAGTGTCTCCGTGTATCGACTTATCGCACAGTCGTGTTCGCAAAGTACGGGACTCTACGAATAATGAAGATAAGCGTGGGCGTACTTTAGTCTTATCTATACTGGGTGCAGTACCGTTCTCGCTTGACTATCAAGTTTTACACTTACGACGTCGACAAGGTAACAACGCGTCTAAACAGATCCGCTGCGAACTGACGCCTCTCTGCGCCGACACTCATCCTACATGATGTAGACATCATCACGAAATATGCTACAAAAATGTCCAGTTGAAAAAATTGCACTTTCGGTTAAATAACCGAACGTAACATTACCAATGTTTTTGTTTTTGAAAAATAAAAAAAAACCTGTATGGTCCACTAAACCATACTGAATGTTCTTAAGTTCAATGCCCTATCTCCATGTGTCGTTTTTTGGACCAATTGTAATACAATGATTCTACTCGCTAAGATCAGGAAATATATTTCTTTTATAATGTAATATTGTAAAAGGCATGTTGCATAAGGGGGTGATACTTATATGTCCAGAACAAATAGCAGGTCGTAGGCGAATAGCACTCAATATTGTATCGTGCAGCTGCATACATGAAATATATTCTACTCGCATAGTCACACTGCATTTGTTCTGCAGATGATGCATGCCACAACTTTAAAGCGCAATTAAACCTCATAAAATAGTTTCCATGATGTAAGTAGGTGAGAGTTTTGCATCACAATTGATAGAAGGAAACTAATCCTGGAGTTTAAGAATCTAGTCTTGCAGTATACCTTGTATGTATATTTCAGCAAAACGTCCACGTGTAAAGTTTTCTTTTCTCATGACTTCAGCTTCGATAACGCATATCTCGCTATGTTTGGAATCAATTTAGCAGTCTTTTTACATCATCGAAAAGTTGTTTTTCCCATATTTCTCTCCGTGGGATAGTCAATATGTTGATACCTTTAAAATTCAAGGAGATGTTTCTTCTCATACAGGATACAGCATCGATTACTATTTCAATAAAATTCTGTTTCAGAAGAATCGTATTGTTCTAAACACTTTGCCGCTGTTATTTATTCAGTATCCGCAACATTTACGATGATATTCCTGTACTTTAAAGCGGTAGCTGTGATATAGTGGTCAGTCAACTAGCCTCTTACCAAGGCTTTCATTCTCGGCGGTGTTGTTCATCGATTTTGTTATGTTTCCACGTCTTTCTTAATTCAATAGGTACTTTGCTAACTAAACGTAATTGTCTTATTCACAAAAAATGCTGATTATTTTATTTTCCTTTTGATAGGGTGTGTTTCTAGTGTAAGCGGAGTGACATTTTCTCAAAGAATAATTTATGACTATTTTCCCACCCATGTTCGGCCAGTTTGATTTTTTGGTGTTATTTTTATGTTCTATAATACGCTCGTTTCTCCTATGTATATATACACTTTCACACTCACATGGTATTTGATAGACACGGTCCTGGAATTGTAGTTTGTTGAATGTGAAACCAGCAATTATCAACTGGTGCCAGCGAGTTGGAAATCAGATCCCTATTTTTGTTTGTAAATAGAACATTTGAGAACGTGCTCCGTATATGCTAACATATACGAAAACTAAATACACTTCATACGAATAAAAGAAATTAAACGAGAAGCCTAGAACACTTTTATAAACTGTGTACACAATATCTGCGGTTATTTAACAACTTCATAGTTAACTGGCAGCTTGTATTTGTTCAGACACGTCTCTCTGAAGCAATCAGAATAAAGCCATTGTGACGTCATACGTCTGATCTGCTAGTACTTGAAACATCCAGTCACTGACCACGTGCGCACAAGACATTGGAACCAAATGATGCAAAAGTGTTTCGGTCAAAAAGTCGTGGCTTGAGGCATCTCACTAGCAATCCACCGACCTTGCACCTCACGTACACTAACAAGCATAGTTTATAAATACAGATTGTACGTGGAAATGGCGGGAGAAGGTAGAGAGAGTGCTTCCACTTGCTGTAACACACGGTGAGTCATGTGGTTTCCACAAAGCCGGGAGCTCCAATACCTCTGACACAGGCGGAGGGGAAACAAGCAGAACGTCAGGTGTGGTTTGTTGAAGTTGGGAAATAACTTCACAGGCCCCGTGTTCTAGCACTTGTTCCTGATTACTTTCCTGCGTCACAGCTTTACTAGTTAAGGCCTCCCTCTTTAGTTATGCAGTGGTTTCGAAAATATATTTTTTAACGCTAATTAATACATATATCAAAAATTAATTATTTAATTTTAACACTTACATATTAACGTTTGTATCTGATTTTTTCTTTTTGCAATACACCAAACAGATTAGTAGATTTTCCCCCTCTGAAATATCACACATTTTGTTGACGAAATAAGCCTTAATGAAGGAAATTATTTTTTTTACTAGCAAACGGTACATTATTTAAAAAAAAACGATCTTGCAGAATTTTAATCGCATAACTGTACACAGGCTCAAATGTTTTCAAAGAATTTGGTTAAAAACTTTTTCAGTTATTTGCAATTGTTTGAAATAAATGAAAGTCCATGGCCTTTAATCGAACACTCTCGGAATTTCGGCGCTCTAAACACACTTGGTAACACATTACATTGTGAGGACAGCCGAAATATTTTGGCGTGTGCTGTTACTTGTAGCGTGTCGTGTTGCAGGAAAATTATTATAATTAGCTCAGTCTGATGAGATATGGCTCTTCGTATAGACACGCTGCCAATAACCATGAGTGGATTTGTTTGTATGGACATACTCCATTGCGAAATAAATGACTATCACAAGAAAACTAAAAGTAAAAATAAGACAAGAAAACATAAATAAGCAGAGTATGCTTTAGTCATCAGGATACATACACAACATGAAATTCCAAAACTGGAATCTGGTCAGATAAAACAAGGAACAAACAAGAAAAAACCTAGGTTGACATGCGACACAACGATGAGACGAAACAAAAACACAAACAGAATTACAGAAAACGACACAACGATGAGACTAAACAAAAAACAAAGATGCCGGACACAAACAGAAAAAACGACAGACAACACAAACGATGAGACGAAATAAAACACAGTAGTTTTCCAAACAGTCAGTATGAACGACGTTTCGGGAACTGGAATCTGTTCCCGTCATCAGGTAGACACACAGGGTTTTCTTGTCTTATTTTTACTTTTAGTTTTCTTGTGACAGTCATTTATTTCGCAGTGGAGTATGTCCATACAAACAAATCCAGTCATGCACTCCCATTGCACAGTTCTTTCAAAGATCATAATAACCATGAGGCCAGATGTGCACGTAAGGCACTGAAACACACTGAGGAAGAATTTTTTTCGGAGAAAAACAGGGTCCCTACTTGTAGCGTATCAGGTTCACGGTGGTTTAAATGAAAACAATCAATAATAACTAGTAATCAATCAGGTCAATTTTAGACGCGTTGAAAGGGGCCGGTATTTTTCGCGAAAATGTTTTACACCGACTTGTTGTAATGCCTTTACGTGCATATATGCAGCTGTGCTTCATTGTTATTGGTAGCGTGTCACTGTGTAGATGCGTCACTTATTTGACAGTACCAATCATAACAAGTTACTGTGACACAACACGTCTGTGACTAGCGGGTAAGAACCCTGAGACGCTAACAGTTGTGAACATACACTCATTGACCATGAAGTAGAGCTGCACATTAGGCATTAAGGGTGCCTGTAGATAAATAAACGCTGAAAACATCAATTGATTTCTACGCTTTTTTCGAAGCCAATATGGATAAAGTACTCAATGACAATCCTAGATCATGGTATTTGCCAACTTTATGAGTAATTATTTATCCAGAATTACTAATTCGTTACGCGTGATCTCTTGCGCCGCAGTTAAATGCACGAGGTTCCGACGTCAGAGATTGTGCCTCAGAAGTTCGTAACACTGGAAAGAATATTGTTTAAAACGTTGTCTAAAACTATTGTCTAGGATTGCTATTGTTTAATTTTTGCAAATTGGCTTCAAAAACCTACAGTTATATATTAATGCTTTTAGCGTTGAAATATGTACCACGCCCTCTTAAGGGCGCGGTTCACATCAGTTTTCAACGTCTTTTTTAATTTTTATATTTGTAACATATATTATTTTTCTTATTTTAGACAGAAATTGTGATTAAATCTTCCTCTTAGGAAATTTATGTTCTCATAATTCTTGCGTAATGAGTCGTAAACGTCAAAATTTGCACTTTACGGTTTTATGTACGCCACTAAAACAAAGTGACACATCAAACCGAAAAAATTCACAGTGTATGATAGTGTCGTAGGCTGTGATTTGACACGTATAAAAGCAAAACAAAAATAATTTTTGTATTTAAAAAAAATAGTTGAAATTTTTTAATTTTCATTTCATAATTAAACATTTTTTATTAAATACAAAATTAAATTATTTTATTTTTTGTTTTTATGTATGCCAAAGCATAGCCTACAACACTGTTCTACACTGTGAATTTTTTCGGTTTGTTATGTCAGATGGTTTTAGTGGCGTGCTTAATTCGTAAAGTGCAAATTTTGACGTTTACGACTCGTTACGCAAAAACTATGAGAGATACACCAATTTTCTAACAGGAAGATTTAATCACAATTTATGTATAAAACAAGAAATAAAATATCTAGTACAAATATAAAAATGAAAAAAGACGTTGAAAACTTCTTAATAAAAGTTGGTGTAAAATCTCGGGAAATCTACCGGTCCTATGTATTCTGAATACTGTCTGGTTACAGTGCCGCACATAAGTTTACTTTACGTGCAACACATCCGTGATCCTGAGCAAGGTGACTGAAGGTGGGTAGGTTTTAGCAATTTTATGCTCGTTGAAAGAGATTTTAGCGGCATTTGTACGGGCGTCAATGGCGTAGAGTGGTATGAAAGATTCCATTTTTACGAATCTGGTTTTAAATGTTGACAGATACAAAAGTCCGGATAAACAGTTAACATAATCATGATTCTAACAAACATGGTTATTTTCTAAATCATAAAATAAAGATTTAAGGCTCGTTTTCACCAACCTCTGTTAAGCATTTACAATTGTTAAAGAGAATTAACAGAAGATTTTACACGTTGAATCGTCAAGTAATCCTCTTTAACAAATGTTAAAGGCTTAACAGAGGTTGGTGAAACCGGGTTTAAGTGTGGTATTTTGACAGATGAACATATTTGGGATAAGTTAAGCAGTTTTGCGGATCACAATGTGCGTGACAAGCTACGACGCATTTTGTACACCATGCGATGACAGTTCTTAATACTTTTATATATTGTTCGTGGTATTCTCTGTAACTGACGAGTACAGACTTGATAGATTTATGTTTTTATTTGGCAACAATCTAGACTTTGCCGTCCTGTTCATTCCAGAGTACAATATGTGATTACATTGGCCTTGATTATTATTTACGTGATTAGTTTACTTCTCTGACAGATTCACGCCAGATATGTCATTCTGCCTCGAAATTTATGATTACTGGACAGAAGCATTCTCCGCAGCAAGCCACGACTTTATAGGCTGCAGAGGTTTGGCGTCTATGCTGTTGGCGGAAAATAACGCAAATTTTACATATCCCTTCTAATGGAACGTATTGTAATCTTGTTGTTATGGCTATGGGAAAATAAGATAAGTGTGGTTTTCATTTTGTATTTCAATTTACTTGTTACTGAAGCAACGAGCATAACTGCAAATAAAACAATAACAGCAGTTTTAGAATTGATCGATGTTTAAATTCAAATTGTACTATCTCGACAACCGTCCTGTATTGACTCCATGTTCATATGAACATTTGTGATCACAATGACCAGTACTATCACCTCCCAGAATATTGCCCTTCCTCCCGGGACATCCTGTATACAATATCCTCAGATTTTCTAATGTGAAAGTTCTTAACGACAATGGTGCGTATTGATAAGGTAAAAAGTGTTAAGAAGTAAATTCTAAAGGTGAGTAGTGAACGCAACGAAAACGTCATCGGAAAAATTCGCGGGTTCACTGGCCTGAAGGCTAGCTTCCAAGCATATTTATGAAATCGTGCAGACAGCAGATGTTTATTATCTGCTCGCTGACACTGTGAAATGAGCCTGCATTCAGTAATAGTTATATTATTGGCTCAGCTACTTCCAGGAAGTGTTGAGTAAGTCAGCGGCCAATTGTGCACGTTATACAAACCTATAGTTGCTGGAACACTAGCTTGTGTGCAAGAGAAAACGCGAATTTTTCAGGTCTCTACATATCAGTGCAGATACTTTCAGTGCAACTACATAATAGAACACCAACAGCAATGTTTATTCGTGTATTTAGTATGTCACGTGTCCGCTAACAGTGCTAGAGGTCTTGGCAGAGGATCGAAGGTAATATAAGAATAAATAGGAAGGAATTGGCCAGGACCTGTATTAAGGAAGCATCCAGGAGTTTGCAGCGAGGAGATTCAGGAGTATTTCGCTGATTTATTCTGGGACAGGTTGAACGTCAAGAAAGTACACTTCACTTTCTATTTTGTGATTTGACGACAGGTATTTTGGCATACTTCGGACGACTGCAAGTCAGTAACAAATACGGGAATAATTAGTGTGGGATGTCACGTGATAGGTCTATCAGTTTACAAGCTAGCAGTGGACAATAGACAGCGACCAGTACATGTATAGGGCTTAGAAGTCCAGCCAGGACACTTTATGAGGATGTGTGGCCCTGGGCAGCTTACATATGAATGTGCCCTTGTTGGACCCCATACTTATCTGATATGTTAGCTGCGTTATCATACCTCTGACCTTACAACTACGTATATCAAGGTCGTTGTCTTTACATGCCTTCTACACCTGAAATGTTTATTTCACAGCTACCTATAGGGTTTAATTTGTGCTTTAGAAAATCCAATCCATTTCAAATTATATTATTTTAAATTCTTAATCGATAAAGTGAGGTCCCCTGGAATAAGGCGCCCGGAGCAAATGCCCATTTTGCCCAAACCTCTAGATGCGGCCCTGAGTCTATGTTGTTGTCAGATAAATCCACGAAGTACTGGTGTCTCTATCCTGGAGTGATTTCAGAAAACGTAGGAAAACAGAAATCAGACAACATGGCCGGAAATCAAACTCGGGCCGTACCAAGCGCGAGTGTATTGTTTAAACTGCTTCACCTCCTTACTTGTAGGTGAGCAGAGCTTCCAACATTACATGATTATTCGTGCTTAAGTTATGTCTTAGGACTAGCATTCAAAGAATGTTACACGTGTGTGTGTGTGCCCATTTCAGCCCATACATTTATCTGGAAAGTTTATTTTTACGCTGCAGAAAATATCGAAAATGGGTGTTATATAAGTAGGGACCCAGGTTTTTCGCGAAGAGAATTTTGCCCCACTTTGTTTCAGTGTCGTACGTGCACATCTGCAGTTCTGCTTCGTGCTCAGTGATTGGATATTTTAACTCTCTCGAGCCTTGGGATTCTACCGGCAAATCACAGCCGTGAGGTGTTGCAGAGACTTTATTGTAATTGGCTCAGACAAATTATATACGGTTCTTCATAGAGACACGCTGCCAATAACCATGAAGCAGAATTACAGATGTTCACGTAAGGCACTGAAATTAACTGGGGCAAAATTTTTTTCGCGAAAAACCCGGGTCCCTATATATTAGGTACGGTAATCTTGGCGTAGAATATTTGATAAGTTATTTGTGCAATAACACAATTAATTTTAATATTACGTACCGAGCCCAGGTGGCGCAACAGTAACACGTTATACTTGCATTCGGGAGGACCCGTGTTTGATCCCCAGCTCCGGTCATCCTGATTTATGTTTGCCATTGTTTCTTGAAATCGCTTCAGTGAATGCTGAATTGGTTCCTAGTTCCTGTCCTTGTGTCAAGTTGTGTGTCATTGTCTATAGTGACGTACAGTGCGTGCCACATTACTTGGCGCGTAGCAGCTGCCGAGAAGAGGATGGCATTCCCGGAAGTCGAGACCAATGTTATAAGTTTGGCACAGGGAAAATTTCTGCCACTTGAGCGCTGGTATCGCTAGTGCACCAAACTGACCAATCACAGAGCTTTCCTGAATTATAAGTTTCATTAACTTAATTCTTTAAAATGCCAAATCGGTTTCTTTGCATTTTAAAATTAAATGAAATTTCTTATATAATTTCAAAGTGTATTTATTTTTAATTTAGCTACGGTTTCGTATTTTTCTGGTCTCTTAGCGATTGAAGCGAAACTAGTGGCAGAAATTTTCCCTGTGCCAAGCTCTCCCATAAGAAAACGTACTTTCTTTCTAACCTGTAGTAGAATTAACCTTGCACATAGGAAACCCCGGGATGAAAACACTGACTGTGAGTACATGAAAGGCATTCGATTAAGAAACAACAGTATATCAGACGCGAGATACCCCCCCCCCTCGCTATTCGCCAAGTTGGGTGGTGCGCACAGTAGTTGTCGACGAGTCGTAAAGCGCAGTTACCTCACCTGTAATATGACGTCATGCAATGATAGGGTGACCACTGATTGTCTTGTAGAAGGGAGTTGTCTGCGACTTGCGCCCGTGCTGTGTCGTCCTTACAGTTTCCTAACTTCTAGGCCTAGAACAGACATAACACGTTCACCCAGGTGGCTACCTTAATATTATTACTATCACTTGTTGATCGCCGCACTCCCCTGCCATGCACGTAGAGACGAGAGTGAATGCTAGGCTCGCTCTGGGGTCGTCCTTATTGCAGTCTTGCTCCAGTACCTCGGAATACCTCGGCCAACTGAGGAAGAGGAAGAGCAGCGGCTTGTTCGTCTTGGCTCGCCGGATGCGGATGCTCGGATCAGGATTCATGGAGAGGAAAGGAGGCGTATCAACGACACGGCAGAGACATCCGTGTTGTCTCAGCGAGCACAGTTGCTCTCCTGTCGTGAGACAAGAGACGTGCTTCTCTATGATACTTATGTCTTCCTCGAGACGTATAGCCCGGCTGTGCACTGCGACCATTGTCTCATCTACACGCCATTCACTGTAAAGTGTGCACTTATTAAGGCGCCGTCTCACCCCGCCTCTTCAAATATTTTATCTTTAGCTTTTACTCAAATCTGAGAAGAGAAGTATGAAATTAGCGATTATAACGTGAATTCTGTTTACCATGTGCTACAGTACGAACATAGCAGTTGCACTTAACGCATATTTAAGCCGCAGAAAGTCGAGCAAATTAAGAATATTACGAAATATGTTCGAATCTAAACATACGTAACACGTTCAAAAGCTATGCTCGTGCTGTATCGCAAGACAAACAGAATTTACGCTATAATCACAAAATTTACACTTTTCTTCTCAGAATTACAATAATAATAATAATCACGTAAAGTGAGGCTCCACCTTAATCCCTAGTAAATTATTTTCATTTTCAGAGAATTGGAATCTTTCTGAAACTTGTGTAGCAGTGTATATAAAATCATGATGTCCACATTCTGAAACTGAAACGTGAGGGAAAATCAGGAAAAATTCAGGTTACTTGAAATAAGTGGGGGAAAGTCAGTGATTTTACTTGGAATCCTGTAAAAATCATAGAAATTCCTCGGTGGTTCAGTAATTTGAGTAGGAAAATGTGAAACACCAATCGTTCATCATCCGGACCGTAGAATCATTATTTTCCAGATACCGGTAGCAGTTTAGTGTGTGGTCATACACACACTACGAGATTGTGTATGCAAGACGTATTTCAATTCCTGTAATATAATTTTAGTTTCGAAATTATTTTATTTTTTCTTTCGGAAGATTACAAATCAGCACATTGTTGAAAACAAATTAAAGAAGTGTGAAATATTGGTCAAGGAATGTCAGGGGAATTTTATTACAAATTTCTTTGGACACCCTTAAAAACTTAAAAATTAATAAGTAAAAAGTAACGGCAATATCCCTGCACACTTGGTAAAAATAGAAATTAAAAATCATAGGTTAACTAAGTGCACCACATACGTAAGATAAAATACAAAATAGAAAAATTGACACAACGTGTAATTATTCTACGCTGACATATAGCCTATAGGCTCGCTATAAACCCAATTTACTCCTGGCGACAGAAAGTGTGATATCAAATCAATTATAAAGACAAAGAACTTGGTTCCCTGTCAACAAGTATTAAAGATAAGCAGAAAATTATCCTAACAAACAAAAAACACGTGAACGCCAACAAAAACAACGAACAAGTAATATGACGAGCATTCAAAGGTGCAAATAAAGTTCCAAAGTAAATTGAGATAATATATCAGTGCGCAGAGTATAACGTAAACAAAACACAATGTATGTTGCTATAATTGAGTGGCGCATATTTGCTCATTATGATTATCATTATGTTTCAAGGCCATTAATTGTATTCTTAAATCTTAGTGTCTTGGAGTTGTATCCACTAATCAGAGACGTGTTGTCGCAGAAACTTTGTTCTGATTGGCACATTCATATAGTTCAATCTGGATAAAGTGAGCACTAAAAATTTAACCTTTGAAACATATCACTAGTCGTTATTGCATATAATTTAACATTAACCATAGTTGCTTTACTATTTGTATGGTTGGCAGCGTAATTACGCAATATAGTTCCATGTATTTTGATATTTAAATAAAACAGAAACAAACTCAACCGAAAATGACATAATTGTATTTTATTAAATTAATAAACTTTTTTTTAGTAAACTGTATCGATTCATACTGTCTGCACAATTTACCTTTCACGCGCAAACATTAAGTGACGTGTTCAGAGAGGTTAGATATTTCTCGTCGTTAGCCGTTACACGCGGAAAGATACGAATTAGCTGGAAATATAACTTAAGCAGTGTTTTTTTAGTGCTCAGTTTATCCCGAACCGCCTGTGCACGGAGACAAACTGCCAATTACTGTGAAACAGAACTGCGTAAGGCATTGCATCAAAGTGGTACAAAAACTTTTCTAGAAATCAGGTCTCCCTAGTCATAGTTGTTGACATAACTGCCCTCAGAAGATCCACTATCCTGTAAACTCGTGTAGGTCTCACGTCAATATTATACTTTCTGCTATGTTTAAGGCTTCTGCCTACCTCGGAGCGCGGCGGGAGCAAGTATAGGGTATTACATGTTAAACTAAATTCCGTGTAGCTCAATCAGCCTTTGAGATATCGCTTTCGGATGGAAACCATTTTCTGCATTGATAAGAAGAGAATACTGCTACGTAAACGAAAATGTGAAAATAATATTATGAATACAGGGTTTCGAGTGTTTAATCGGCATGAAAACACTTATTTGCTCATAGTTTTCAGGGTATTGATATAACTTGCTAACATATTCCGTAGCAGTGTGGGGCGTATCGTACTGAACAAACAGTCAGTGGTGGCATATATGTAGGTTTGAAAGTGACTGAGATATTTAGAAATATACTTTAACCTGTAATACCCTATCCTTGCTGCCGCCGGAGCTCTGAGGTAGGCAGAAGCCTTAAAGTTGTGATGCCAACAAACATTGTTTCATTAGAAGTTATAATATTTTACCTATGCACTGGGTAGTATGACAGCTGACCTTGTTCGGGTCACTTGGGCAGAAGCGCTGGGAAGGGAAGGTAGACGTGTTGAATGGTGAGGGGATAATTTGGTCAGCGACTTCGTTGGAGACAATATAAACAGTTAGTCTTGCAGGAAAGACTGGTACGTGCGTTTACAATAATACCTACTTTGTGCGTAGATCTCTTAATATGACTGCAGCTTTTTCGTTTAGGCGTCTGGTATATAAAATACTTACATTAAATTTTTTTTCACAGAATTCCCATATTAAATGAAATCTAGATTAAAAATATAATGATAAAACTAGACGTTATGTAACAATGGAAAGACGGCAAGATTCTCCTAATTTTAATGTGGGTGAATAGTATGAATTATTGCACTTTAAAAAAGTTATTTAACAACTAAAATTGTTTTTATTTTTTATTTTTCAAGATTGCGGTGAAATTTCAGTTTCTAAAGACGAAAATTAAAAATTACAATTAAAATTGTTTTAAACGAGTTTTCAAACAAAAATAGAAGATTGTTAACGGACAACATTTACCTGAGATACATATTTATTTATAGGTCTGTGTGCGGCCATCTTTACTGTCTTGCCATAAGAATGTAGTCTATTCTTTATGTAACGAAGTTTGCAAAGTACAAACTACTTCACAGTGCCTTATTAAGTTACTGATTACTGAAATACATTATAAAGTTCTGTAAATATTAAGTCTAAGTACAATGTACTAGTTATCACCAGACGACAGCATTATGCAAACGATAGACCTGACACATTAACGGGAAGGTAACTAATCATTCTCATTACATAAGCGCAAAGTATTTGTCCGGTTAGTCATAGATTTGAAGGAAATTTTTATGGCGGTTGATTTACAAAATATAATCGGTCCCTGTTTAATGAATTCGAATGTAACATTTCAGTATTTAGATTTGAAATTGCAGTGCGGTAATTGTTTTTTTTTTCTGCTGAAAACCAGAAAAAATTAAACGTTCATTGATTTAACTTACTTTCAAATCTACCAATATGCGTTGTGGTATTGTAACATTCGACCTTTATAAATGTTTAATTTGGGCGACGATTGTCCTGCAGCGAAAATGCTTGCAACATCACGTGCAGAACAATAGGAATGTCGTCCCTCCATGGCAGAGCTAATTGAAGTTTCAGAGGACAAACCCTCCCCTTCACCCCTCCCCATGCAACACTTTCCACCCCGGCAAGCTTCTCAACTGTCGCGATACAGGCGACGTGGTTTGCATTTTTAATACAGCTTTAGCTTAGCGTCCTCGCTTGCACGCACTGCCCTTTTATTTTCACTCGAAGTTAACTCTTGTAATTGATTATTTTGCTTATTTATGTATATATATATGTATATACGCGTTCTTGTACATAATCATTACTTTATTTGAATGTAGGCACCAAGTCTTCCACAATACCACAGCTGAAACTCACAATAATGTAATCGAAATAGTGTTGGTAGTAAAAAATGTAATTTATTTCAATGACAAAGAAAATGTAATGTATAATCA